>DWKA01001236.1:0-12945 GCA_018249155.1 Panoquina ocola ocola | reverse complement strand
TATCTGCCCCGGCCGGGAATCGAACCCAGGACCTCTAGCTTCGCAGGCAGGGTCACTACCAACTAGGCTATGGGGCCGTCAGATATTGTTAATCGATGGCGTTAGAACTTTAGAAACCGAAATAACACACCCGTAGGATACTTTTTGTCGCAGTCCGATACCTGACACGGGCGGAAAATCATAACCTAAATTATAGTTTAGTCCTAGGTATCTCTAATGTTTAGTTTTAAACCTAGGACTCCTATACTACAGGAAATCCTAGTGTCGAGCTGTGAATGTATAGCGTTAATTAATTATTTACAAGAATTATTAGTTGCAGAGGATAAGAGAATGGATAAAATTAATAGTTATTACAGCAATACTTGTCATGTTTGGCCCACACCGGAGAATTTAGGTACCCACTTGAATACAAGTTGGCACCGAGTCCACCGACACCACCTTACCCAACAGGTGGCTCGTACGTTTCAAATACCGTTCCAGCCATGTTCCAACATGACGAATTCTAATGCCAAGTTCTACATCCGTACTACGAGTATATTGCTATACTAGTCTTCCGCGCACGGCTTCGCCGGGACTTCGCCGGGCTTTCCGGGATAAAAACTAGGTACCATATGTGTTCATTCAAGTTACCCTACGAGTCACAAACAAACAAACAAAAAAAAACAAACAAACATACATACATAGAAACTTTCGCATATAATATTAGTAGGATATTATGATGAGTGTTACCGTGTCCCAAGCAGCGCGGAGTGGAAGGCGGCGAGCAGGCAGCGGCGCGCGAGCCGCAGCTTGGCGGCTGCCTTGTCGCGCCGCGTCAGCGTCAGCAGCCGCGCGCCGCCCGGCAGCCGCGCCCCCACTGCCAGCGCGCGACCCTCGCCTGTTGGGAACACTAGCCGGAACTCTGCAAGGTACCATAGACATCTCTGTTCATGTTGTTCCCACTGCTGGGCTTGGGACTCCTCTCACAATGTGACGGGTACAAGCTATAGGGCCACGCTGGCCACGTGCGAATTAGCAGAGCTCACACACCTTTGAGAAACGTTCTCAAAGGTGTGTGAAGTCTGCCAATCCGCACTTGGCAAACGCGGTGGACTATGGTCTGTATCCCTCACATTGAGAAAGGAGACCCGAGCAGTAGGAGAGATATTATTATGGGTTGTAATGATGATACTGTGCTTATAGTGTAAAAGTTTCATTTATTTAAATTAAATAAGACAACAACATCGAGAGCAACAAAAAAAAACATTCTCATTCCACAGTACTCATTAACACTTCTAGTTATATAAAAATGAAGGCAAAATGAAAGAGTATTAATAAAATCGTGATATTGTGTAGCTGCGGGCTCGAGGGTGCTCCGCGGAGCTTTGACTCGCTGCGGGCTGCTGGCGCGGAACTAATGGCTCGTAACACCCCAATATACCCACTGAGCAATGTGTTGTGCGCAATACTTTCTGCATTTTTATTAAATACAGCGGAATGTGAGATGGAATCTTGTTAAGCCGTAGAATATAAGTAGATACTACGAGTATAAGTTAGTCCTACGAGTATAGCTGACGTAATAGTGATAGCCTAGTGGTTCAGGCATTGATCATGGGTACGCACGTCTGATTTTCAAAAAGTAATGTACTTACATACTTATTTACATGTTAGTTGACGTTAGATATTGAGATATTCTCAAATTGTTTCAAATTAAATCCAAGCTCAGCACAGGTAGGATAGTGACCAAGATGTTGTGATGATAATAACACAACAATATTTAACAATCACAGTATATTTTCGCAAAGTACCTAGTTTGAGAGTATATCGTTAGCAAATAGCAAGGTTCAAGGGCGACATTAATATTCAAAAGTCGTAGCGCACATCCTTCAATAGCCCGCAGTAGGTACCTATTCAGAAAGTTCGCGCTCGCGAGGCGACCCAAGTTAGCGGGCCGCGGGCCGTGACGATAATGGAATTTTAATGTAGGTAGGTATCTTACACATTGGCTGCTTCTATTTTGACGACACGACAACATGGTGTAGTGTGTGTGCATGGAAACCTACTGCCTCATAATTTAATGTTATTTCATCTCCTTGGTTTGATGCAATGCAAAGAGAAATATCGTTCCAACAAATATCCCCCTATACCATCCCCAAGCATGTCAGATGCCAGCAGAATCAGATGCCAGCCAGATATTGAATTGTTACTCAGTCTATCTACTAGAAAAGAAAGACGAGCTTCGTGTTTAGTCATCTTTACGTTTTTGCGAACTGACCTAAAGAACCGCAATTTACTAAAAAAAGGAAGACGTGGCTCGGAAGCTATAGTTCGCCGACTCTTCATCCTAACATAGATTATATTTTGGAGCTGTCTTTTAAATCTTTATTGCACCCGAGTGATGCCGGGATAGACGACTAACAGAAGCTAGAATTGCAATGTCGTGTCGTTATCGTGTCGTTGAATGAGGAGGGCTCAATATCTCGCTACATGTGAACGCCGCCCGCCGGCAGCGCCGCGGCCGACCGCCTGCGAGACAAGCTTCCGTCAAGTCTCTGACAACGCCATTTAACATTTGATGTAGCCGAGTTGCTCCGCTGAGGATATTACTTATTTGTTGGAGATTTTTGGCTAAACTCGGTGTAGCGATACAGAAATAAGAAACTGTACAAAAAGGAATCGCTTTCAGAATGTGCTGTAGTATCAATCACGGTCTCTCGTGTTTCACGTAAATATTTCATAATTCTGATACACTCACGATTATTGTATTTTATGATTATCATGTACGCTGATATTTTAAGTCAATTGCATAGTTAATTGTCAAATTGTTTATCAGTCTATTAGGTCAAAGTCGACATTTTCACACTGATGCGTACAAAATAAATAATATCTCAAAGTTACATAAGGTATCCTACTAAAGTGCCGCAAGGAAAACCTGCAACGTTCATAGAATCCATATAAATCGGAATTTTACTCGGAGATAGCGAATATCTTTTACAATAAGTTACCTTGAAAGTTTTGCGATGCATTTTATATGCAAATTCAATTTGACCGACTGAAACTAAAATAAAATTCCTTCCACATTACGATTACGTATAAATTTACATTTGATGTAGACAATCATGCCTACAAAAACATAAATCTATACGAAAAATATGAAGAACAAAATCCAACATCAATATTAAAGATTGTAAATCACTACCCCCATATATAATAACAAGTCAGCCGAAACCCTTCATCCAAACGTCGGGATCAACGGTAGCCAATCGAACGAACCCTCGTCTTGTCACTGTCCGTTATGAAACCTCCAAATATTGGCCGAGGATACGCCAATTTCAGCCAATAGTCCATCTACACTCGCCCAGTCTAGGCCATACACATTGACACTGTACTCGGCAAGTGAATGCGAGGCTACACAAATAAGGCATATAATTACATGTTGGCCACTTGCCATCACTTGGCGAGTGACGGCCAACTCGGTGTGAAGGTCGGACAGCGCTCGTCCCAAGGGTCGCTAGTCGCTACACGTGCTTTTCGGCCGTGGCCTGCCGTGACGTCACGCCGTGGAGATTATATTGGCAGGTAACGTTCACGAGTATAATATTATTCATGTATCGCTAAAAAGCCTAAAAATGAATAACATTATCCCCTTGGTCCTGTCAACGCGATTGGTGTGGTCGCACTTGTAATTAACTTACACATGGAAGAGAAAAAATGAAAACATGTATTTAGTCGGTTCTCGCAACAAAATATCATCTCCTTTTTCATGAGGCATCTTCCAATGGTAATAGATTCAAAACAAATGACTTGAAATCTAGATGAAGTACAGACATTTTAAAACTACTGATACTCACCAACGTGTCGATAGCGGTCCAGCAGATCGACCATGGCCTTAGCCCACGCGAACTTCTTGGCCGCATCCAGCAGCCCCGCGCACGGCTCCACGCGCCCATCGTGAACCCGCCCACAGTACTCCTTCAGACCCTCAAACTCATTCTCGCACTTCCTCGCATCAAAATCCTCTAAAAACCAAGAGTTTTCTAATGAAGTCGTGAATAGAGTGTCCAGAAACGGTTTGAGAACTGGCCCGAGGTATTTTCGGTCATCTTTAGCCCCTCTGTGCAACCAGGTCAGGATGTTCTTCATGATGCAGGTCTCGTCCTTCAAGTCCTCTCGCCGCAGCTCGGGGTCCCGACGTACAGCATCGATGAGGCAAGCCGATGACGCGTCGTAGTAATCCTTGAGCTTGTTCCATTTCTTGGATCTGAGTGATATGAGGAATATGAATTGTGTTAATTATCGTTCAAACACGATGCTGGCAATCACGCAAGGCATCACAAACTGTCACAATCCCAAAACTATCTAATATCTTTTATGGTTTAGATACTTTTAGTGCTTCTAATGTCCTTTGGATGGTAACCTAAGAAGTCATCAGGACATAAAAAGTGATCAGGTGATCTTCCATTTAAATAGGAAGAACGTGTAGTGATACTACGAGTAATAGTAATATTAGTTTTTAAATAGAACTGGGAGGTAGCGTCGTGGAAATCGATGAGGAGGATCTATCTACTAGTAGTACCTATACGAAGACATCTCTCTATCAAACTCCCCCGCAGCCACGGTGGTGTGGTAGTTGTTGAGGTAGAGGTCGCGCGCCTGGTCCAGCATGATGGCCAGGATGTGCACCAGCTCCTCTACGCTCTCCTGGTTCAGGGACGTCGCGTGGAGCAGGTTCGCTCGGAACATGCTCTGGTTCTCCTGTCAGTGGAAACATTTATAGTCATGGGCATGGAACTTGGAAAGAGACATCAGATATGCAGAAGTCGTTTTGCTCTGCTTTTTGTTCTGCACATCAAGCTGTCTCTTTCAGATTCTTACTGAGTACCTTGCCCATGACTATGTTTTAGAATTTTTTTTCCACCTGTGACGAGATGTCTATAGTTGCAGTGATTCTATAGATTTTTTTCTTTTTTTCTTCTTTCATGAGTGACAAAGGATGGTGGTGCCGTGAAATTGTTTTGCTAACCTTATCACATAATAAATACAATAATAAGTACCTAAAGATAATAATATTGTGATATTGTCAATTAGACTGCTGGAATCAGACTGTATAATTGGTTAGGCATATCACCATTAAGTTTATTTTGTGTTATTCTAACATCTCTCAACGCAGAGGTTAATAAAAAATGGTTGTTAATAATTCTTTGGCTTAGTAAAATATTTATTGTTGGCATCATGTTATACAATAGAATAGAAGTAAGAAACGAACATAGACCACCATCCTTTTGCACTTGACCAGCTCGCTGGCCACGCGCCACAGGTACCGCAGCTGTCGCTTGCTGTAGTTCGGCGCGCCCCCGGACGACGCCTTCGACTCCCGGTTGAGGCTCTCCCAGCGCGAGAACAGCGCCATTTCTAAGGATTCTGAAGGCGTGGCTGGGATCTCTTCGGTGCCTAAAAGATCTTCAAATTAGAAATTGGCTTTGAGGTAGACTTATTTAAGCTTCATGCACCATACAAACTGTACAGATACAAAGACGGACTTAATGTTGAAAGCATTCTCTTCTAGTAGTTTGTTTAATTAACAACTCTAATAATCTTTATTTGAATAAATCTTGTGCCGTGCCATTCCTACTCTCCCACAATAAATCACATCCATAAAGAAATAACTTCCACACTGTATCTAAAAACTGTTAATACCAGTAACCCGATGCAACACGAGCAGGCAGCTGCGCAGACAGCGCGCGTCTTCTTCCCACAGCGAGTCCCGCGCGCCGCGCCGCGCCAGCGCCGCGCGCCCCACGCCGTACACGTAGCCAGCCGGGCCCGCCTGCGAGCACGTCACTAGCAACCTGGAGATCACACATACAGATGACTCATTTCATCACACCTCTACTGGGCCTGTAGACAACAGTCCCAAACGCTTGTAGAATAGAATACTTTCGCGTAAGCGTATGACATTCCCATACATTTAGTGTTCTATTCTACTAACGCTTCGGATAATTGTCTAAGGGGGCTGATTTCGTCTGATTTCTTCTGACATTCGTCTAATATAACAAACTAGTTTCCGCTCGTGGCTTCGTCGAATTTGACCAATCCCGCGGAATTTCCGGGATAAAAACTATCCTAACGCATAGCGCATAACGCATAAATCGGTTCGGCAGTTTTTGCGTGAAGAGGTAACAAATAAACAAACATACAAACTTTTGCATTTATAATATTAGTAGGAGGAAAAGCTCACGAGTCGAGCACCAGCAGCAGATGGTGCGAGGCGTGCGCGGCGGCGCAGCAGCGGGCAGCGGCGCGGCGCTGCAGCGCGCAGCGGTCCAGACGCCGCCGCAGCGCGCAGCTCGCCAGGTAGCGGCTCACCACCCGCAGCGAGCCCTGCGACCACATCGTATAGTTTTAACACAGAATATGGTAGTGCTTGACCGCAGAGCCACCTGACTTTAAAGGGCCCCACGCATTAACATAATTATACATTACACATCGTTCGATCATTGCCGTCAGGCAATAATCGCTATAGTGTATGAACTATGCAGATCTTGGACGGCAGGCCGCCTGTTAAGACCAGAGACTGCAGGCGGACTGTAAGTGTATGGGACCTTTAAGAGGAGACGCAGTCTACGCAGTGGTGTGCGCACTAACTTAGCTTATTCACCCTTTTCTTGAAGTCTTTCTTTTTTCACCTTACCTTTTTTACATAGAATTAGTTAATGCTTGAAAATCTCACTTGAAGTTCGATAGGATGATAAGTAAAGACCTCTATCTTCATATCGTGAACATCTTTCCGATACAGACGATGGGGTTCGCCTTGAAGACTGCCTACATCATGAAAGTTGTTGCAAAAAGGGTGAATAGGCTGATAAGGCTTATTATTATTGCACACATCATCTTCTTCAACTGCATCTCCAGTCACTACTCCTACTCTATACTCTCTTATGTGTAGCACTTTAGGTCTCTTTTTAACTTGTAATTGAATTGCGCATAGAGAATAGAGCAATTTTATTTGGCTATATTAGGCATTTTGCACCAAGATCACGACCATCACCCGTACCTGATAGCAGCCCTCCCTCATCTTGTCAACAAGCGCGTTAAGAGCACCGGCGACCCTGACCACGGTGGACTGCGGATTGTAATGCGCATCCAGGGAGGCCTCCAGTGAGGGGTGCCACAGCTTCCAGGTTGCCGCTAGTTCCGCGCACGCCGTAGACGACGGTGGACCCACATTTGTCACATTAGGCATTCCTAACCAAGATCACTGTCATCACTAGTACCTGATAGCAGCCCTCCCTCATCTTGTCAATCAGCGCGTTGAGAGCCCCAGCGAGCCTGGCCACGGTGGACTGCGGGCTGCAGTGCGCGTCCAGGGCTGCCTCCAGCGAGGGGTGCCACAGCTGCCACGTGGCCGCGCGCTCTGCGCACGCCGTGGACGATGGTGGGCCTACCGCCGCTGCGTAGTACGTCTGGGGTGAAAGGGAGCAAGTGTTAATTTTGGACTATGTCAAAAAAACTTAGTTGGCAAAATAAGGAGAAATCTATGCTAATATTATAAAGCCGAAGAGTTTGTTTGCTTGAATGCACTAATCTCAGGAACTATTAGTCCGATTTGAAAAATTCTCTCAGTGTTAGATAGTCCATTTATCGAGGAAGGTAACAGGCTATATATCATAACGCTAAGATGAATTGGAGAGGAACAGCATTATACTACTATATTTTTCCCAAAGTATTGTATTGTAAAATCTTTTTCCTGGCTCCTGGCTTAATTTATCCAGCCAACCCTAGTATAGTGTGTGGTAGCTGTCTCACCGCCCCAGCACTGCTGTAGTGCAGCAACGCCAGCGGGTGCGTGAGCGGCACGCGGCAGGTGTAGGCGGCGGCGCTGCAGCCGGCCACGCGTGCGCCCAGCATGAGCTTGGCCTCTGCCGCGCCCGCGCGCACCATCACCCACGCTGCACCCTCTACGATGGCTAGACGACGCTCGCTTGGGGAATCCGGGCATGCTGGTAGGAGAAAGAAATAAAATCCATTACAACATCGTTACAACCCATGGTTGTCCCAGTGCTGGTCTTGGGTCTCCTCCACGCTACACCCTCGACGATAGCGAGACGACGCTCCCTTGGAGACTCAGGGCATGCTGACAGAAGAAAGAAAGAATATTTAACATCACCATTACAACCCATGGTTGTCTCAGTGCTGGTCTTGGGTCTCTTCTCACAATGTGAGCGGTAGAGAAGTCCACCAACCTGGCCAAGTGTCCGCACTTGTTGGCTTCACACACCTTTGAGAAAAATATGGATAGCTCTCTCCTCGTAACTGAGAAGGCCTTGAATACTCCCATATGCTGCTCAACATTAGGGAAATGAGGGGGTTAATGACCAACCCCAGGGGTAAAAATATTTATACCCAAAGACCTTCCGGCAGTCTGATTTAATAAGCCAAGTCTTTACGGCTGTCGACTGTAATAATAATGTGAAATAGGTGCCAAGGTTTTAGTTTCTTATCACTTTACTGAAACGGTAGGTATTAACAAGCTCGGTAAAGACCCCACTTGCCATTAGCCAATCAGCACTTGTAACACGGCAGTTTACATTATAGGCCGTAATGATAAAATATCACCAGAAACGTAATTAGCTGTAGGCTAACTTCCCACAGTAACCACTTAGCATGAAATAGGTACCTAATCGGGGACACACCAGAGACCCACAGAACACATCAGTACGAGCCGCAACTATAAATATAAGCACATTTACGATCTAATTCTGCAGCACAATTTACGGTTGTCCTCTATTTAGCCGATTGTGTAGTAAATTTGTGGATATTATTGTCAATGGTTGATGTTATTTCAATGTAAGTAAGTACCTACTGAGTTTAGTTACATTAAAATGTAATATTCTATTATTGTATGAGTACCTATGTAATAGTTTGATGAATTCATCAATTTTCGATGGAAGGACGCACAGTTAAATACTGAATTTACGTATAAGTACTTATGTTGATCAATAACATTAACCTAAGTCATCCGATTAGAGTAAGCGCAGAATAATAATACGACTGAAAAGTATCAACGTAGCTAGTTAGAACTTTACAATATGGCTGCTATCTTCCCATCAGTGAGAACCCGCAACTATCACATAATTCCTGGCGTGTAAAGTATTACTGGAAACAGATCAGATAATCGTAGAAGCCACCCACAGCCGTCGTCAATAAGCGAGGCTAATTTTGGAGCAGCACCGATTACAGCATTAGATAAGCCGCGAACTAGTAAAGTTTCGTCAAAGTTCCCAACACGTACGTGTTGACGGGTAGTTGCCGGAAGTTGCCGCCGCGGCGCTGATAACCGGCGGTAGACGTGACTTACATTTATCCTTTTCGTGAAATTTTGAACCATTAGTTCTATATGGCTCGAGTTTCTGGACTATTTTAGTTATCAGATGTGAAGGAATACGGCAACGAGGTAAAGAATATGCCTAATTATATTTGTCTTTAGGCTTAAATTAAACTTTGACGGAAATTTTAGATATCATCTGAACTTTTAGATTGTTCTTCTACTTATTAACATGCACATTTTAACTTCGTACTTTATTGTGAATAATATTCTACGTTATTCATAAATAACTTCCGCCGTCTAATGTGCCTTGACACCTTTTGTTTATTGCTCGATATTATACAGCTGCAAGCTAATATTAACTAAGTTCGTGAAGTGCTTTCAATGTGGATTTCGTGCACGAGTAACTGGGTTTAAATCGCTCATGATTTTATTAAGTATGAATCGTTGTTTACTTGCTATCGCCCCGACCCGACTTCGCACAGATTCAATTGAGGTTTAACCGTGAAAGTTCTAATTTATGATGCTTTGGATCTTGTGCACAATAAAGTAATTAATTGATTTGCTCGTCTTTGAGCCGGAAAGATTAGATTCGCTCCTGTCAGGCCCAAAAAATAAACTGTTTTTCTACCTTATACTAGACCAGGAAGCTGGCACATTCATTTTTACTTTTTATTTTTTTATTATTTATTGAAAATCACATTGCCACCTTCCCCTGTCGCTCATGGACACGTGTGACAAACATCGTTATGACAATCGAGTGGGAGGGACTGTGTTAGTTGACTAGTAAGTCCTGTTAGCATAAGATGTTAATATGAACACTAGTTATTATTCATCCATGCCACTCACCCTTCTCCAAGTAGCAATAGGTGTAGGGCTCGGCGTGTGTGACGGCGCGCGCACACAGCGCCCGCGACGCGCCGCCGCCGCGTGCACTCGCGCACCGCGCAACTAGCTCCACCCAGCGCTCCACTACTTTATCTCTAACAACGAACAACATCTTTATTACAACCCATATGTGCTGGGCTCGGGTCTCCGCTAACAATGTGAGGGGACCACCACGCTGGCCAAGTTCGAATTGGAAACATTTCATTTTACCTATATTAAAAATAATAATAACATTTGAATTTTGTATTGTTTCTGCGAGAGTAAACTAAGACGTGATTTTACTGCACAGGTGTATTCGTAGATTTAAAACATTGAATGCATTGACTTCGCTCAAGTGGACTCCCCATGTATCATTTGTACGATTTCATCTCACAAACGTACAAAAACTTAAAATATATATATTTTATGTTTATAGTGTATCTACTCTACGTGACATCTGCATCCTATAAAAATGTCGACATAAACCAGGCATCAGAAAAAATAACCTTATGAAACTGAGTATGCCTGTTAGTTGACAATGCACGACCTTTCGAATTCACATAATATAATGTATACTACTCTATGACCTCACCTACACAAGTATCCAGAAGGGGTAAGGAACTCCGCCCACTTGTCGGCCTCGCGACCCGACAGCCGGATCTTGCCGTACCCCACGGGCCCGTCCTGCAGCTGGCAGTCCTCCCTGTCCCCGTTGAGGACCGGCAGCGAGTCCAGCGTCACTAGATACTCCAGGGATCGGGACCGCATCTGTGTATTTAAAATATGTTGGTTTTTACCGTCAAAAATATTGTTTGCCGTCCGTTTAGTATAGCCATAGAGAAATATATACTAGCGTAAAGTATTGCCTTATGTTAATCTGTATCTGTACATATAAAACTTTTCCGTTACTGAGTGATTGATGGACAACGCGCAGCCGAAACTACTGAACGTAGAAAGTTAAAATTTGGTGTGAAGGTTCCTTATGAAGTGTAGAGGAGCACTAAGAGAGGATTTTCGGAAATTCCACACCGAAAGGGGTAAAAAGGTGGAAAAACTTTTATATGAACTAGTATTTTATGTAGAAATGATTGCTTTAAAGAGGTAAAGAAAATACTGATTATCCAGCCTTCAGCTAGAACGCCTTAAACACAAGGAGTTATTTAGTAGTTGACTTAAATAAGATGATAGTATCTAAGCCATGGGGGCTACAGAGATATCAGCATTAATTAACGGCCAAATATTAATATTGTTAACTATAATTCTTACGTCAAACCGAACCACTAATTAGGTTGGCCGCCTTCTGTCGCTTCTGCGCTGGATTGAGATTAATATTCTACCTAGGCTGTAGTTATTATAGCCCCAAGTTCGTCCCCGACGGAACATCATTAATAAGTAACAGATAGCTGTATTTTAAGGATTTTTAATTTTGTGTACATTTTAAAGTGTTATAACAAAACGTTAAACGAAAATAGAACACGACTCAGTAAACCCGTACCGTATTCCTGTAGTACCTAATGTTCTCGTACGAGAACATTCGAGAGTGCTACATTTTCGTTTGCTATGTGACGTTCAAATCCATACTGAGTACCCGGATCCGTCTTGTTATCCCGGACATTTGTTAGACGCGGCCGCGGACGCCTGGGGTACTTGTCGCACTACACCCAGATTATTGTAGTGCCACAGTTACATAATATTCCTTTACCTACATGTTTTGAGAGAAATGTTTTAGATAATTATACTTTCGCCATTTCCGCTCTTTCAGAACAAAGAGCCTCACTGAAATGGTACATACACCTATAGATATTATGATAAAATGATTTTACATTTTAATTTGAACATGTTACATAACTTTATGATAATTACTGGGAGTTATGAGCAATATCTACATTCCAACCGTTGGGGATACTGCTTTGGAACATACCCAAGCACAAACAGTAGTTACGAGTACCTACTTGCATTGTTGTGTACATCGGTAGGTACCTACACTATTTTATTCCAAGTAATCACAAAGTTAACAGGATGCTTAGGTATAGCAATTTAGAATGCAATAAGAATCTCACCCTCTTCCCTCTATGTAGAGCAATGAGATGGCTGCATCTGAAGCGAGGGTCTCTCTGCCCGGCTCCGTCCACTATCCTCTGGACCAGGCCCTCCAATGCACACTCCAATTCCGTTGATAAACGCCCTACGAGAAACACCAAGTATTATTGATTAAAAAAAACAAATTCCTGCTTAAGGTTTGTCCGATTATTCTCGAATGTCACTTAAACCACCAAGATAAAAAACTGTTTTCTCAATTGAATTATTATATTTGTGTCAAATATCATCACAAATAAAGTAAACATTCCTTTAGGAGATTTAAGAGTTGCCATTTTGTTCGATTACAAGCCTGTTAATGCCATCGACAACCTGTTGTAACCAATAATGGTATTATGAAATCATCATTTCATCATTCCAACCCATAATCGTCCCACTGCGGGGCTCGGGTCTCCTCTCACAATGTAAGGGGTATGAAATTCTTAATGCAATTACCCTTCTGATCCTCCTCATACAGCGTGTCGACGTAGGAGTTGAGCGCGCGCAGCTGGTTGACGGAGAAGCGCAAGCCGGCGCCCGGCAGCCGCAGCTCGGCGCCCGGGGTCTCGCCCGGCGCCGCCGACGCTGCCGACCCCATTGCCTAACTTACGTACACAATAGTAAAGTTACCCCAATAGAATATATTATGATCAAAATCAAAAAACTATTTTTTTACACCTTTTTTTTAATATTACCAT
>DWKA01001235.1:0-12949 GCA_018249155.1 Panoquina ocola ocola | reverse complement strand
TAATTCTTTTGAGTTAGCTCACTATAACCTTTTTTATGCTGACCAAATTTGATCAAAAATAATGCATTATTTGCGATGGTATTTTTATGAACATGATATTAATCCATATCCAAATAAATACGTTATTCATCACAAGTATTTAATTTAAAACAAAATTGCCCTTACATCATTCGATTTAAAAAAATGAATACCTTAGGAGATATTACGGTTTTAAAATTAACATCATGGCAAAATAATGATCGAGTACTGCGCGGTGGTACGGTGGCCCCACAGCTCTGCAAGATACCATGCCGCGCGGCTGAGGTGCGTGGTCGGCTTCTTACCGAAGGGTTGTACTCAGCGAATTACTTTTTAAATTTATTCTTTCCACTTGTGCCTACTTAAAAAATGTATTATAATAATGTATTATATTTTTTGTTTGTTAATTAGTTATTACAATTCAATTGATTAATCATGTCAGAAATCCTTTTATATTCCGTAAAAAAAATAATGTCAAAAAAATGAAAAGTTACAACCCTACTCAATCTGTGACGTGTACATGTCATTTTATCAAATACCCTTAGTTGCGATACTGTGTCTTCCTATATTGTGGTAGTACGGTAGATATCTCATATCATCGTAAAATATGAAAGTTGTTTAAACAGAAAACTGAGCTGCGCCAATAAATAATATTTAACTTGTAGATAAGATAAATTAACTACACAAACCTCCCTGACCTTTCTCTACCACTTCACAACTATGTCATACCTACCTACCATTCATCGAATTTAATGATATTAATGAGTATAGAAGTTATGTTTATCATAACTATATACTTGAATTCATTTATACATACCTACGTAGTCATGACATAATATTTAAGTTTAAATTACTTTTAATGCATTTTTGATTTATAGTGTATTAATCTTAAAACACAAACTTGTTTGATACCACACGAATGACAGAGTAAGATTTGTGATTAATTGCCGTTATAAATAGCTTTTCAGCAAAGCCACCGTTAGAGGTCAATTAGAGATAAGATTCCGAGAATTTAATTGAAGCAGAACATAACGTCTTTAAGAGTCTATTTAAATTAGCGCGTCCATAGGTCTATACGTTTACATGTGATTATTGAATGGATGTAGTACCTAATATTGTTTACTATGTATGGTCTCTCTGTATTGTCTTCAACATTTTGTATTGTATTCTACATAAATTAATTTCAATCTGTCGGAATTTCTCCACACTGAAAGATCTAACGTTAGAAATTAGTACTTGATTGTAGTAAAGGAAAGCGAGGCAAACAATGGGAACCCGATTTTTATTTTAAGCGCGTAATGCATTGTTAAAACTACACAATGAATCTCTCCCCCGGCCTAATCGCCTATTCCATGTCAGGAGGAACAAAAACATTCCAGTAAAGATTTAAACACAAAACGACCGTTTCTTTCAAAAAGCCGTGACTCGCTGCCTCGTAATGCATTTGTTAGAAAAAATGTATTCAGAAAAGTGGTACCTGTCTGATATTATTAAACGAGTGCCAGATATCATGAGTTTGTTTAAATTACAGCTATAATTTTTATACTAATGAATAAAACAAACAAACAAGTAAAATTTAACGTTAGTCGAGGTAATGGAAAACAAAAAAGGTCTAACATATAGCTTGTTTTTTAGCGATAAAAAAGATTTACTTAGAAAGTTCGTTGCTTTTAAATATCGACAACACTGATAATTATCCCATTGAACTTCCGACGCAACAATACGAAGACGCAATAAACATGGGTAGACACTAGACATAGGTACATAGAAACAAATCTCGCCCACATATGATTTAAGACAATGACATACACATCACTAATTGAAAATACATATGAACAAAAAACTAATTCTTTGTTTATCAGAATACGCATTCTATTCAGACTGTAAAAATGTGAACATACAAAAATGTGGAACCACTTTTTGCGATTCAAGTATAAACTCAACCGTCTATCGTGTAAACTGTTAATGCGAGGACGTTCTTGAATACACAAGAGGTAAATTGATGGAAAGATTACGTTTTGATACTATGGCAATCCCCAATAATTCGTTACTTCTAAGGAGTTCGAATAACAACTGGAATTTTAGAGATAGTAATATGCAGTTCGTCTTTGATACGAAAGAGAAAACGATCATCGAGAATTTGTCACTGATTAGAATAACGTGTATAGTTTATCCACACGATATGTGGCAAGAGAAAGATATTAGATGCGCAGAAATCGTTTTGCTCGACTTTTTGTGCTGCACATCTAACTGTCTCTTTCAGACTCTTGTCACGTTCCGTGTCTATGACTGTAAGAGATTAATGATAATAATGAATGATAGATACCTGCAAGTAAGATTGTATCGTGACATCCGATGGTCGGTCAGTGATGAGGAAGCGCAAGTTCTTGTACTCGATGAGCGACGGAGCCGGCCTGATGTCCTTCTGCTTCATGGTGGCTGCTGAAGCTTGTTTCAAGAGTAAGGTGGAAAGCTTCTCACGCAAAACTAGTTCTGGTAACTTCACTTCACACGCGGAGCGAGAAGGTGTAGCGATCCGTCAGGTTTTAACAGACAAATTGTCACTCTATTTCCACACAACACACTTCAGTTTCTGGGCTTTTCTTTAAAAAGGGTCCTATTATATAAGTAGAACCACCCGCATGGATGTCGCTTTCAACCACTCGAGCACATTCGAAAACAAATAAACAAAAGTACCGAATTGGGGGATAAAATTATATGAAATTATGCGATAAACATAAGTTTACACTCTCTACCGCAACTTCGGTGACTCAATGATATGCTCCAATTTTGTGTGGAATCCAAATTTATGGTAGCTGAAACAAAATAAACAAAATATTATTTCAAAATGAAATTACTGTTCGGGGCGCGGTTGCCGTCAAGGAGCGAAGTGTCAAGTGGAGTAAAAAGTTCGACATCAAAAATAGATTTAGCATTTAGTGTTGAAAATAGCCGAAATGAAGCGATGTTTGGATCATGTGAGACTGCAGCAGCAACGATATTCGCGAACTACTGATCCATTGCCAACGGCGCGTCACTTGTTAGCGCGTCCACATCACTGCTCTTGTCCGTATGTACACACTGATGCGATAACACGATCGCAAACAACACGTAACTACACTATTTTGTGTGCATTCAGATAATATATGTATGTGGGAGGATAATTCGTCCATGGCAGTCCAAATATAACGTAATTTTTGATCACTTTCACATCATTTCAAGTATAATTTGGTTAAACTATAATTGCAAACCATTCATTCACTTTAACTTTTGTTGTGTGTACCTTCCATTCTTTCTATTATATTCTCTACTATTATAATACTGCAGTTTAGTATCTCACAGATCCATGCTACATGGCAGGATGTGGAATTAATGATATATGTACCTATATTGTATAATTATATTGAGCTGCAATCCGAGCACAGTAAGTTACCTGTGGGTGGGTGAATGTCGTGCAGTGCGCTGGGTGCGTACAGTCAACGCGCGCGCCCGGCAGCATGGGTCCAGTTCGCTCGCCTCGCTCCTTCGCTCGCACGAAACGCCCTCCAGTTTATTTGTGTTGTGCCTGGCAGTACTCCGCACTGTCCAAGCGGAACTCCATCAATGTCGCCACAGAAGAGGTGCTCAGCTGAAACAATGGACGCCTAATGATTCACCGCAGCTTGTTTGTTCACGGTTCAACCTTAATTACTTCTCGAAACCCTAATAGCTAGCACGTAATAAATTACTGAAATAAGAACAACTTTGTTTACGTCCAATTATAGATTGCAATTGTTTGCCAAGTGATAACACGAATAAAATCTCATGAGCAAGAAATTTATATTATTATATTAGTAATAGCTTAACCCAAATTACTGAATATATTTTTAGCAGGCTTTTTAGTAGGGCGTGTAGGTATTTCTGATTGCGACCCAATCACTTTGAATCGTCTCTCCATGTGTCGTGACGATAAGATAAAAGACTTGGTCGCCGCTAGTTGCCAAAATAAATGTTTTTATTTCTTGGGGACCTTAATATTCATTAGCGTCGTAGCAGAATGCCAAACTCATAAACCGGTCACACTTTTTCTGGGAACTGGCATAGGCGTTGAAACTAAACTTGATTCGGGACGAGCTCTGGGACAGCACAATATTTACTGTTTGTTTTCTTCACACGCTACAGATTTAAGAAAACGTTGTGGGAATGTCTTCAAATGACGCCTCAATTTTTGGCAGCTTCAACATCAGCGTGGGACTTACTTCGTCGTGTTTACATATGCATTGGTCGGTACAATCTTGATGCAAAACATTGGCTACGGCATGACACGTTCTTTCGATCGATTGGCGGATAAATATTTAGAAACGTACATTTTTCTTTAAATTTTATTTCAGGAGAAACGAGTCGCAGACTTGATCTCTTGCCAAGGTGGAAGCAATTCCATCGTAACTGTGATGATGAATCGGTTCCCCAGTGGTTTCAATACTGCACTATAATCTCATTCAATGCTCTCTAGGTAAGGTAGTATACACTTTTCTGAAGAATGTAGGTAGGTATGATACATTTATAACAGAAAACTTTGTAATACTGAGATTTATTTCGAGTCAAGACAACAATATAAAAATTTGGATGATATCTTACCAACAGTTTCTTTTCTGTACGTTTTAAGATAGATACGCATAGCCAATCTTAAATTTTTTTGAACTAGAAATAGAACCATGTTTTTATGTGTCTGTTTTCGTAGGATCAAAAATTTAATAAAAGAAGTTTCTAGACAAATACGTAGTAGCGTAGCAAAAATTAATTGTGGTCATAACTATAATTCCAAGTACGACGTATTTTATTGAATGAATGACTTGTTATAACCTTTAGCCCAAAGCTCGTTCAAATGCAGACTAGACGGTCGATAAACTCCAGACTTCCCGCACACATGCGGAGACAGATAAAACTAACGATTACTTTGTCCTCGCCAGCGAATGTCTGGCCTTTACTGAACAACGGAACAGGAAATTCAAAATGCAGCAATATGCTGATTCCAATCAAATTCAACAGAAAAATAATCTACCAGAAATCATAAGTCTGATACACGCGTCTTCTGCTGTTACTACAAAGTGAAGGAACATTTATCGTCACGCAAGGGCAAGTGACACAACGGATGTTATTGTTCTATCAATAGAGCCAGCACGCCTGGCAATTGACAGCGATGTTAGGAAATTCGAATAGGTATACAGTACACATTAATGGATAACTGTGCGCGTGACAAACGAAGCGTATACCACTGAAGGCCAACTTGAACCACAATAAAGGAATCATTTGCGTTTCAGTAACAATATAACGTTGAAACGGTAATATCATATATCATAATATGTACCTCTGAGTAGGGCATGAACATGAAACATAGAAATATAAGGAGATTAAAAATACATGATCATGTTGCTAAGAATTAAATAATCTAGCATGATCGACGTTATCAGCTTTTCATTTTCAGAGTTTTTCAAATTCTAAATCTGCAGACATGGTTCATAATACCGGTTTCAGCAATAACAGAGATTACAAACCATAATGCAAACCTAGCGCATGGCTTATCTCGAGGATTACTGAAGGTGACAGCGACTTTGTATGTAAAACCACAGTAGGTATCCTCGGCCAATGATTAAGTTACGTCGCAACACGCGAGTGTTAAGATAAAACGGAAATATTTTAAGTTACATAAACATTTATACAAATTGAACTGTCACGAGCCATGTATTTCATGTCACGAGGAACATTATTAGTTCTTCTAAAAATACACGCGAAGGCCTTGTTTGCATAGCTGATATATTGACAAGCCTAAAGGCTCTGAGTTTTAGGTGTTCTAAGTCAACCTCCGTTACACGTCTTCCGAAATGTGTACTGCTTAACAATAGGACTTAATGATAGGACCCTGCTATACGAAGGCATGAAATAAGTGGCAACCTTAGCTCATGGCCATCATCGGTACTAAAAGACCAAGAAGAATTGATCCTTAAGCATCTACCCAGAACCTAATAAAAACTTTTATCAAATTAGTCGGTTATAGGAATTAAATGTGTCAAATTTCAGCAAAGCACCTTTGTGAAATGGTAGTAGAATAAAAAAAGTAACGTGCATAAGGCATAAATGCAACCTACAAGAATTGAATTTGAATTAATCTTGGAAGATTTGACCCAAACTAAGATACTAATTTACGGTATAACTATGTAAATGAAATAGAGACGAATGACATAAATAAAAATAAAAAAGGTTCCCATAGAATAATTCAAGTCTCTTAATGATGGCAATAAGAGTTTACTGTACGTTAGGCTTAGTAACATTAAACAGTTTATCGCTGATTTAACCTCATTAATCGGATTATTTTTCGATAAGTCGATATCAAGTTTGTGGGTTTTCTAATATTAAAAGCTAACGGAAGATTTTTTTAATAAAATTAAAACACTTGATAAAGTGTTTTAAAATTATTTTGAATAGACATGGCTATCTTTTAGATCAAGATATTTTTGCCAAGGTTGTAAATCGCAGACATTTGATAAAATAATCGCATATTCGTACATATGCGCCCTAGGTGGTGCAGTAAGCACGCATTATGAAGAAGTCACTCCGAGAATAAACGGAATGTGTTTACCATTATTCGTCAATCTTTGACGTCGGTCAAAAAAGCACAATATTTTCTTATTTTCAAAGTAGGTGTTATTATTATATTAGTCTGCCTGTGGCTGGAAATTTACTCGTTAGAAGTTTGGTTATGGATACTCACGATATGGATATATTTTACGTGCGTCTAGTACACCCAATAATCGTTGGGGAAGAAAGGTCTTTCAATGGTGTCCAAATCGCGGAAACAGGAGTATAGAATGACCCCTGACCACGTGGACCTATAGACTTGAAGAAGACAGCGGTGTCTTCGGAAGACTTAGGACCGGTG
This sequence comes from Panoquina ocola ocola, assembly GCA_018249155.1. Classification (NCBI taxonomy): domain Eukaryota; kingdom Metazoa; phylum Arthropoda; class Insecta; order Lepidoptera; family Hesperiidae; genus Panoquina; species Panoquina ocola. Next base: position 6,015 of record DWKA01001235.1, on the reverse strand, counting down.
TGGTTAGCACAAATTATTAAAGCCCGGGCCTATGGCAGCCATTACACGCTCAATCTAGATTGCGATTCTTTGATCATGATCACTGATCTCAATCCAGATTGACTGTGTAACGCGCTTGATTGACAGATTTTCGATCTGATCAGAAAATATTTAGATTTTTGAAATCAACGGTCTCGATCCATGATTGCGATCCAGATTGATTGTGTAATGTAACGTGCTGTCAATTTACATCAATAGTCACCATTTTTATTCGGTCTATATCTAAAGTGCTAAAAAAGAAAACCAAAATTAAACGTAGTTCCTCGCCCATAAAGTTATCAGAGTTCAATTGTAAAATCTTAATAGTTTTTGAATGTCATTGGTTTCCACAGATTTTGTTTGAATTTTCAAAGTTATCGTATATTTGACCCTGGTACATTGACATTGACAATGACATGAATATAGCCGGTCATTGGAACCAGATAATGTTGAAATAAAGACATCGTAGCGGAATAATTTAATGCGGTGATTGGTACAAGTCGTAGAATGTCTAAAAAACGATTTTTGTTAAATAAACATAACCATTCCCTCGCCCATACCAATCATTACTTAGGGTGACCTTTCAATTGCCATCAACCGCGCCTAGTCCAAAACTGACGAGCGAAGTACCTAATTAACCTAAGTGCACATATTCATTAATACCCACTACATAAAGCAGATATCAATCGTTTTACGATAAGTGAACAGGCTACGCTACGTAGCAAATGCGAAAATAAATGCATGTCTTATCTAGATTCATACATATTCCAAAAAGGTAAAATTTATCCAATAGCCGGCTCGGCGATTAGTTTGTTATAATGAAATGTATGTCAGTTTTAAAATCTTTATGTATATTTGTGTACAATGACATGTACGTCTTAATTTATAGGAGTAGGTTATGTACCTATAATACATAATATTTAAGTGCAATATAATGCTGTAAAATGGGGGAACGAGGAAAATGGTATAAGCATGCCAGCGAAAACGTATAGTCGACGCTCGACGTCAGCCACAAGCCGCAAAATACGCGGTCGACCGCTTTCTATATCACAATGTGGAATAATGATATGCTTTGATAAGATTTAATAAGCGTCCAGCCAATAATCGTCCGGCGGATGGAGACTACAAATAGTTGCCACCTTAACATATTTCCACGAACACTTGTTTCCATTACATGAAGTTCCGCCCACATGACTTAAGTCTCGGCAAGTTCATTGACCATACAATCCTGCAACTTTTGTTTAACGCCCGGAGTTCTACTTTCGCCGTGCACGCACATCACTAAAGTATTCGTAAATAAACCACGTACATTTTCGGGACACGAGAGGTTAACCGTGACACAAAAACACTTACGTATTTCCGACGCAGCGGGAAAACGAGTCGAACACAAAAGTTAATAATAAAACGTTCTATGCAGAAAACAAACGAAACACTCGCGCACTCGCGAAACAGAAGCTGTCGTAGTAGACAGAGAAGAGGGTTGGGCGTTTACATCGCAGCGGGTCGACACTGTCCGTGCCGCGGCCGTGCAGAGACTGGCGGCGGTGGCGGCGGCCGGCGGCGGCTGGCCCCGCGTGTGGCGCTTCGCCTCATCGCCCGCGCCATTCGCGGCCGCGGCTACGTCACCGTCACCGCCGGCGGCGGCAGGGCGCTGGCGTCATCGTCGCTTCACCCAGACATACCCCGCGAATCGACACACGCTACAGTCGCTACACGCTCAGGTACACCAATTACACGCTCCGAGTTAAAACTTCAGGACGGTTACACGCTAAACTTCTTGGAAACCGACAACTCTTCGCATACACGTAATAGAAACGAGACTAAACAAGTTATTATGCGCGTAGTGACCACCTACGCATGAGACAATAAACAACCGATCTCTCGACTCATGAAGGTCAAATTACACATCGAGACGGCTATCAAAGGAGTGCAGGTTTACTCTGGAGGGCGTAACAAGAGCATTATTTTATCTACATATATAAAACTGTTCCGTTAAGGGGCGACTAATTGACTGACTGACAGACGTAACGTACAGCCGAAACTACTGAATGCAAGATGCTGAAACAATAGTACGACGATTACTAGCAAAGATTTAATCATGTCTATGATTAGCTAATGTTTGCTAAATTCAAGAGGTACTATAGTCGATCAATCTATCGATAGCTAAAGAACCTAGTTGTTTGATAAGCGCAATAAAACATTATTGTGTGCATTTTTATTTCTATTAATTAAATTTTTAGATTCCAGGCAAACAGAAAAGTTATTCGAGATTTCTATCCGATTTTGCTTGCGAATTTGTGATGTGTTTTACTTGAACTGTGGTTGTATTGTCTGCAACTTCTTATAATATCTTCAGGTAAACCAAAGCTTCCATCATGTATGTCATTTTAATCGACATTAAACACCCCATGCGGAATAAATGTGGTTCGGTAAAAGAAGTCAAGGATCCGCTAATTTGTAGCCTTGAAAATAAGAAAACAAACATTTGATAATTCCAATAAATTGTTGTAAATGACTTCGTCGTTTATACAGTAACAGCAATGAAGCTTCACCTACTTGATCTAGTATTCTGCACAAATGCAATTTAGAAAGTAAATAAAATTGAAAACTTATTAATTTCAATAGAGAAGATTAGACCACAGTGGTCTTACAAAATTCTCCGAAACAATTAGTTTAACACGTAGTAAATTATGGGCAATGTGTTTTTCGTTTTCAACGACTTCAACATGCCAAAGTGAATCATGGTATGTTTTCATTTATGAAATAACGCAAAAAGATGAACACGTCAAAATAAAGCCAAACCGTCAATTAATTAAATCGCCTCGCTGAGTCTACGATGGTGTGTCAAGTTAAGACCTGAAAGAATTTCATTAGCTGTGTGCTGAATGTGGAAAAAGGTCAAGTACCAACGTCAAAGGGCACGACCTGCGACATTTCCATCATGCAATTACCAACAACGGCTTTACATAGTTACTGCAGTATTCGGAGGGATTCACAGGAATTATGCTCATAAAAAATAGAACAAATCAAACTAACTTTGCTAGTTTGTGAAGGTTTTTCAATAATAGAAAATACTATCGACTATCGAGTCATTCTCGAGCTTTCTCAAGACTTCTTCACGAACCGCTTATTGAAGAGAAAAATGACGTGGATATTAAAGCGGGACTACGCAGAGCTATTTTTATCAGTCTTGGCCGAGAGAATTATATTAATGACGATATGAAAATTAGCTGCGCCAAGAATTCTTTACTTTTTCTTATTTACACATAAGTTCATTGTATGGACAGTATGGATACATAAATACTGTAACCGATAACGGGTGAGAAATTAAGACCAATATTTGTTGTATTAAACATCACAAATGGTTTCTTTATGTTGCTTATATGGGCGCCATTTTAATACACTTGTCAGTCATTTAATTTTACATCAAAGATAATCATACTTCTTGTCTAGCTTAGAATGCGTTACATGTTTGTGACTAGGCAAGATGTAATGGGAGTGGGACCAAGTACTCTTATATCATATCGACAAATCCCTGCCAGGCAGGTTTCCAAATCATAATATAAATCTCATTACATAATTATATGGATAAGGTTACCAATATCACAGAAAAATGTGATATCATTTGATATGAGGCAAATTTGAACAAGCCAAAGAAAAGACGAGGCGTGGAAAATTGAACAGGGGCATTGTGCAAGGCAACGTGCTATTGTTCACGAGAGGCAAATTGCAATAGTTGCTCTACACACATGGTTTTGAACTTGAATTACTGGTGCACCTTTCATACAATCCTTTCCCCAGTGACTTTATTACTGCAGTCGTTCTTTATCCGATGAACATAAAGAGAAAGATTCAATGTTTTCTAAAAAAATATACAGAAATCCAAACTAAACATACTACGTTTTTAATGTGTCAGGTTTTAATGTGTCACTATTTCTGCCGAAGTCAACATACAGTCAACGACATAACATAAAGTAATGATTCATTAAACATGGGTATTGGTTGGGAAAGCCTGGTAAAGGCAAATAATTAATAAATATCCTTACAGTTTGAGACCCAGCGCGTTCTTAGTGCAAACAACCCCACGCGCCACGTGACCTAAAACACGTGGACAACAAAACCGTTCGCTGCATAAACACTGCCATTGTTCCTTTGATTTCGAAACGCACCCAGCGCGTAACAACAATATTTCATTGAATGTTGATCAAATAATATGACATGGAAAATGTTACTAAATATACTACTTACAAGAAAATAATTGAATACATTGGAACCTCTAAGTCGAATTTCATGGGAACCGATAAAAAAAATGTTATAGTATAGACACTTCTAAAAGGAACTTTTCAATTTAGGCCAATCTTTATGAAAATATTTTACTAAGTAGTGCTACGAATATAATAAAAAATGTATTCTCTTTTATGATCCCTACCTTTATCAATAATGATAAGATTATATTCGTATTACCAATAATTGATAATAAAACTGTTAAAATTAAATTAATTATAACACACCTAATTAAACTTAACAATAATTAATTAAACGCTCTCTGAATTAAAAAAAATATATCCTGGTAGGTAACTATCATAACAGCTACCTTCACATTTGATAACGATACGATTATTATTGTAACGATACGACAATCATAAATTAAAATATACCAATATCAACGATGATACAAAAACTTCCATCGTCGAAATTTTTAGAATCAAAAATACAACCAGATCAAACACTATTTGCAGTTTCAAAATTTAAAGCTAGACATCCCAGGATAGATTCAAACCTACCAAAGCAATGAGAAATTGAGAATGAGACACAGCTTGAGCACAGTTTTAAACTATTATACCTACGCCCTAGGAGACGTTTTACAACGATAACAATTTGCGAAATAGGTGATATCGCTTCACAAATAAATGTCTAGACACAGTAAAGGATAAATGCAACGGCAGTGGAAAGTGAATGTAACATGAACGAACGGCTTTGTGCACTTTAGTAGGGGGACAGCGTGCAAATCAACTTTCACGGCACCGAGCCACCGACGCGGTTCTACCCACGCCCCGAGCCAATCGGAACGTTTCACTTGTCTTGCGTAGGTGCCACTCCAGGATTCTATTCATAGAAATGAAATTACAGAGGCCGGCGCGCCGTTCCCAACAATCCGACGTTATTATCCTAATATGAATGAATCTATTCGTACTACAGCTGTACCGATATTACATTCTAAAGCAATCTTGTATATTCAAGAGATGGTAAGTTTAAACATAGCATGAGTTAGATGAAATTATAGTGACATTATTTTGTCATCGATTTGATTGTATCGCAAAATAAGGAAACCCATTCACGTTGGGTTATGACGGCGTACCAGTTACCGTCAGCAGAAAACTTTACGTGACTGAAGGCTCTTGCGCCCTTTGATAGCGAAACATTCACATTCAGCTACATTGCGACATGGTCTTTGTTGAAAATTTACTTAGTATTACTAGGACTTTAATATCAAATGAAATGGTTATGAAAAAAATTGTGAATGGGAATAGTTACGATTAAATAGCGCATAAGGCGAATAGGGAGCCACATAATTAAGTGCGAAATTCAGATACGTGGTTGTATTTTCGTAGGCTAAATATGAAAACCTTAGAGAATGAAGGCGCTCAAGCATTTTTAATCTCTCTTAGGTGATGCCGAGGTTACTTAGATCGGCATAGTCAAATATTGGAAGAAGTAAGGGGTCAAGCTTGCAAAATTTTAGTCACAATGGGACTGATTGCTGCAAATAACTTTCTGATGATCTTCACTATTTGTATGGACCACGAAAGCTGCTAGTCCATATTTATTCCTAAACTACTACCTTGCTTCTTTAGAGAATAATTGCACCATACAGTTAAAGAGAGGACGCAGACAGAATAAGGCGTGGCGCGGATACGGCGCAGATACGGCGTATTTCATACTATCTGACAGACGTGACTGACGTCAGTGACTCATGTCAGACAGTATGAAATACGC
>DWKA01001234.1:0-12963 GCA_018249155.1 Panoquina ocola ocola | reverse complement strand
GACAATTATTACACTGTCCTATCCGAAGTTTGTCACAAGTGTCCATGGGCGGCAGGGGAAGGTGACACTGTCAGCTCGTTTCAATGAAAAAAAAAATAAAAAAAAAGTAAAGGTAATCTAATCCACGTTGAAAAGAAAAGTTTAAGGCAACATACGAGATTGAATGTTTCTTATTAGGGGTGGAAATCGACATAGTTACTATATTTTGTTCCTAGTACAAATCCGAAAATTAGACAAAACATTTCAGTATAACTTGTCCATATTGCAGCATGTAAGTTACCAATATGTGTTGTTCTCACGCACCTTTTCTTCCTCATAAAGTGTTCGAAAGGGCGTAAACATCCTTTTTTTTCAAGAAACCTTTTAAGATGAAACGGAAGAAACATCAATATAAAAGGAATCCGACGTAATACAACCGTCGTTGAAATAAAAGGAAATGAAATTAACGTGTCTATGGAGCGGAAAACCGCGACTCAATTTATATCTTTGATATACGAGTAGGTACTTCTACATAGAACTTGATATACTTCTACGAAAAATTAATACCTACGCCTACGGAAAATACGTACAATGAAACCTTTCCATAAAATCATTATTGAGACGAATTATAAACCATCTTGAATATACGATATAATAGGCAATACGAATATTTTTTTTATAACTGATAATATTATTGAGATCGTCACTAACCACGAGGGAGATCGGCAAATCATTTTGTTCGCTATGTACATTACAATATAGTACCTGGTAGTAGGTAGTCACACTTTTCACTACCATTAGCAACACAAAAAGCATTACACAGTTTCCATTCCAAAAGAGAACAGAGGATCCTCTTTTTCTCCAGGACTGCGAACGAAATACTCTTAAGTATTTCACTATACATAGATATTATGTGACAGGTAAGTAATTAACTAAGTTGATAAATATCATAGTAACTAATGCGAGTCCTTGGGTGGCCTACTACGAGGACTACCATCAACAATTTATTGTTCACCTTAGCTTTTTTATTTATTATCTGAATGACATATTGATGTAGGTATTAACCTTTGAAGTCTTGATATCATAGTACCTCAAACAAAACTTATATGTATATTGAAAAGTTTGACAATTACGGAATCAACAGCAAGTTTCACAGAATACTTTCGACGTATAATCACTAAAGTTAAGAAAATTGTTGCTTCGTTAAAATCAAACTTTTAAGTAAATCTACAGCAATACGTCAGTAATTGAAGAATTGGACGACTTACCTGAGGAAGTTCCATTACAATTTTATGAAGGGTAATTTGATACATACTTAATTATTTTTTATAGCAATGCCATAGACTAAACCAAGAAATACTACACTGTAATCAATTGTGTATCAAATTGCCTTGAAATAAAATTCATATTATATTAATGAAATCGGTGTTTCAATAGTTTTAGCGTAGTGAAGTAAAATTATATATTCTTACTACAGCTACACTTAAATGTTCCTTGGCAAGAGCTTAAATCTGGCTGCCAGCATTAGCATTAATACCTACTATTAGATATATTATTCAACACGTTAAATTAATTGAGTTAAATTCAACATTTTGCTTCTCGTTACCTTGTGTGTTAGTTAGCGCACTAAATTGTCAACAGTTTGTTGGACACAGTCCTCAGAACAATTTAGTTATTGTTCAGAGACACAGCCACGCAATATTTTAAATTGTTAAATTAACCCTTCAGAACGAATTTGTCAAATTTCAACTTTATAGGCACCCGTTACACGCTCAATCTAGATTGTGATCCTTATTGATCTCAATCCAGATTGACTGTGAAACGTCTCGAAAATCTGTCAATCAAATACGTTACAAAATCAATCTGGATTGAGATCAATGATCACGATCAAGAATCACAGTCTAGATTGAGTGTGTAACGGGTTTCATAGGATAAGAAAAAGTTATACTATAAGCTTTTAAAATAAATAGTAATTTACATCAATTTTAAAACAATCTAAAAATTATATCTGTCCCCAAATTAATTTACTTCTTAATGTACCTACATACATACTAACCACAATTTAAATTTAAATAGATACGACTAACTTTAGAAAGGTACAAAGTCATAATGATCACTGTGGTAAAATGGATTACAATTCGCTGAGTTGTATAAGAAAAGCAAGGGATTTGTTAAGCGTGAACCGCAGTAAGGTAAATGACGCGGAACGACCATTGCTTGAAACCAGTAATGGCTTGTAATCTACTCAACGCTGCAGCTCGAACTGTTGTAATTGATTATTGTATTACTATAATAATGTTGATACAATATCAGTGTAATTTTTTCATTTTTTTTACATTTAAATTTGTTTTGTATTATTCCAAAATATCTGCATTATTCTTTACAATATTTTTTTGTGTTTTTTAAACAAAGTACTCACTTTACTTGATGAACATTTTCCCAGAACTAAGATGCGATTTTAAATTTGCAATAAGGTGGAATCCTTATTACAACCAAAGAATGGAATTTTCTTCAGTTCCTCTGGAATGAAAATCGCAAATTGCCTAGGAAATGCGTTGCCGCGTTGTTATCGCTATAACATTTTCAGCAAACTGCGGTCGTAATTGTTTCTTCCGCATCACATCTCCGTATCACATCAGGTTCAACTAAAACACTTTGTCTAGCAAATGTTTATTGTTCTGCCTTCATTTGGACTGTGCGTTTGTCTTGTAATGTTTTGTATGGTTTGATTACCACAGTAGTCCGGAACTATAGAAATAGGCATTCATTTTCGACTGCAAATAAAAGAACACTAAAATAATTTCGAAAGTTAATAAAATTAAAGAATGCTAATAATCGGTTAATACTTTATCATCTTTCTATTTAACTCAGTTAAAATTTATTTCAAAGTGTAAAATATTATTTATACTTAGGATGCGCCAAATTAATATGTGTCTTTATCGTATTTGTAGCTAGAAATAAAAAAATAAAGTTAAACTAAGTAAGGTTCTCGCTTGTTTTTAAAATTTAATATTCTCTTCATAGATTTGCAAGATCGCGGTTTCAACGTTCGTGAAGATGGCTTATTCGAGTTTGTGAAGTGGACAGTTTCTCGTTTCTTCTTTATGACTTTCTAGATTTATTTTGTAACTACGTCTGTGGATTTTAAATTAGTTTCGCTGATACCGTTTGGTGCATAGATTTAATTATTACAATGTCTGATTTGCCAGTCAAACTGCAAGGGTTAAATACGAAACTTTACTGTTATGTAATTAAGTTTTCTATTTTTTACACGAATTTATGTGATCGAAAAAATTAAGCAGCATCGGACGCGGTCGGTAGTTGGATGGGTGGCCGCTAGTGGCAAAAATTTCTTGAGCACTTCCATGCTTCGGACTCACGTTAAGACGTCCATCCCAGTTGTTATCATTAGAGAGCAGTCGTTAAGCCATGTCGGAAGGCCTTCGGACGACTTAAAAACTTCTGACAATTGGGTTGGCCACTAACCCGTGGGGTATGCTCTAGGCCTCCTCAATTACGGGAAGAGACCCGTGCTTTGTAGTTGGCCGTTAATGGGTTGGTGCCACACGAATTTAAAAAGTTTAAAGGCAAAAGCATTTTGAATACTTCCTGACCAGTCAGTTCTGCGGCTGCCACAGTGGAGGACTTACAATGTAGGGCGGCAAACCAAACGACCTCATTTACCTACCTCTTTTTTAAGCCTGTCTAAAAATATCGGTTTACACGTTGGCGACTATTACCATAGACTACGACTGCGACTACTACTTCTTACTTAGGCGCCAAATGATTCGAGGTTTGTCATAGGTGTCCATAGACAGCACTTGAACCTTAATGAACCTGTAAAAAAATATCTAGATTTATTAGTTTTAAAAAAACATCAAGTACCAAAATATTTTTTTAATATGTACTCGTAGTTACCTAAATACTCAATAAACAACTGTCCAGTTCAATAATCGAAAAACATTTTTATCGTCTTTAAAGTTTGCGTACAGAAATGGAATGAGCAGGTATTGAAGTAGAAAAGGCGTGAAGAATGCTACAATCAAAAATGATGTTGCGGCCAGAGACGCTTACAAATAAAGATGCCGTCGTATTGCTGAGGATAACAATACAATTGTGTGAGACCGCAAACAGGAATTTAGTTCTGTTTGTAGATGAAAATATAAATTTAGTTACATTATAACTTTTGTAACGTTTAAAATCTAAAATATTGTAGGTGTTCATCATTGTTGTGACTATTATAATTATTATCACTGTAAGTGTTAATTCCCACTCTAGGATTATTGTGTTGAGGGTAACTCGAGATGTAAGGGTAATGCATGATGTTTCATAGTTAGTTACATACATCATTGCTTCATTTATTTACAAGAAATTGATATACATTATATGACAAAATATTTGAACACGTGTATTATGATTTTAAACCTATTTACATACATACAAAATTAATAATACGAGTATTTTCTTAAACGGTTACAAGCATGATACATAGTTAGGTATACCTACCAATGAGCAAATGGAGTTTGCTAATATCAATAAATTGATAAAACTGCTAAGTGCAGGGCCTGTAGACAACTTTACTGTCCCAAACGCTTGTAGAATAGAATACCCATATATTTAGTGTTCTATTCTACTAACGTTTCGGAGAATGGTATAAGGGGGCTGATCAGACTTATCCATTATGCTTTCGTTAATCAACGAATTATATTATCAATAATTTTATTAATTATAAATTATATGTATTTGACTTCAATTCCATTGCGCTTAGAGAAAGTTATCCGTAGCGCTGCCGGAGTTACTACATAGTTAGACAAACCTAAGTTCCCAGTTGCACCGCTGTGAATAACTACGGCTGCCCCAATCTGTCAGCGCAATATATCCTTTAAGTTCTCGTTGCTGCTATTGTTTCACGTTTTCGGAGCAGTATGCGATAAATTTTATTTGTAAAGTAGAAATCTTGACATAAATTTGCAGCTCTTTAACTCATTTTTGTTTCTTGGTAAAATTAATTTCAGTAATACCAAACGCTTGAAACGCTATAATTTGTATAATTATATTTTTTAATAACTTTCGTTTTGCGTGAATAATTCGTTTGTCTTGTATGTGATATCTTCGCAAGTTTGTGCTTTTTTCTAAAACAACAAACACAACATAAAAAAACAAAGCAAAGTAAAAACAACTTCATTTAAAAATACACACGGTCTGGTAGTTACATCCCTATTAGACATGCATCAAAAATCTATGACATTTTTAATCATAGTATTACCGGCATCACTAACAGTGAACCAACAAGTAACTTTAGTTACATGAGTAATACTCGTAGTAGGTATAATGCTCCAACATGTAATTAAAACTTTAAAAAGTTCGATCGACGGGAAACGTAATGACACTTGTTTTTAGGCACTAAGTGATCCACAGCGCCATGGTTCAACAATTAGAACTAATTAATACGATACTATTACAATGGTACTTACAGAATGGGAACTATCGTGCAATTTGATATGCTTAGTTAGATGTCGGATCCTGGCTAATGTGGAAATACTAAAGGACTATGTGCATATTTAGGTAATATCGATAATGCTTGGGTGTCAAATGCGAGTAAGTCATAAAAATATAATAAAAAAAAATAATTAGACCGATTGCTTATGGGATTTTTTATTAATCAAAAATAAAAAGGAATCGAAAAATACGTCATCAGTTAATGATTCCGCCACTGGCCTCAATTCCTGTTATAATCATTATTTTATTTTAACTCAACTCTAAGTTTAGTAGTGACAACTTTAAAAGTGTATATGAAAATATTTTCAAGTCGGCCTTTGCTAAATCTTTGTTCTCCTAATTAACTCCTGATAATAATTATCTTTACAAAGATTTCCTCATTGGTGGAAACCATTATAGGTCTGCAGACCTGAATGAATTAAAAACTCTCTTCATTTATAATATAGAATAGAATATTGCTCAATTAATAATCTTAAAACTCTTTTCTAAGGCTGTATTTTGACCAGCGTATTGCGAAAAAATTAATTAACTAGTGCTTGTTGTTTAAAATATTTCACAGGAGACTGAACATTAAGCCAAGCGTTGATAATTAACAACACTCCTCTGATAAATACTTTAAGAAATTAAATTTATTTGCTCTCTGGGCTGTTTTTGTAGAACTATGAAGATATTCTGACTTGAGGTCCCTCCTATTACTTTATGGACAAAAGTAGTTACATACTAGAAGACATGGAAGTTCCCAAGTGGGTAGATGCTCTGCCCAGAGAGAGAGAGAGTTGTAATGCGAATCCTTCAGTTTTTTAAAGACAAAAACTGATTGATGCCTTCGGGACTGGTGATGTCAAATTCAAAAGACGTTACATTATACTTAGTAACTTTTGTATATAAAGTAATATTCACTTGAAAATGTTACAATTATTATTGTGGCATAAATTTATCCTCCAATGCACTAACAACATCCTTTTGCCCATTGCAGACAAAAGAATACCGACCTGGCGCGTAATTAATTCGAAGTGATGGGACGGCGAAAATGTAAACACCAGGCAAGGGAATAGAGATGAAGCTACACAAACTTCAACGATCCCAGATAAACGTTACAATATAAACTTGTAATTTAATAAAATATTTAAAAGTATATAAAAGCTCCAAGCCGTCAGATTCCAATGCAGATGTTCTTCTAAAGTATCTACGCGCTTAATATTTTTGTAATCTTCGTCAATAAACCGTGTATCAAGATAATAATTTAGCCGTATATTATGCTGCTCTAATCCCTCCAACGAAGAAACAATTTATCTGATAGATTCATAAATTTTATAGTAACTTTCCGGTGATTTCATCTTTAAATTAACCCAAGAAGTGGTTGGAACTGCAATTTTTTTATCCTAAGAAACATCCAGTGGAGTGTTTGCGGAACGTTCGCGATCCACACTGGGCTTCCCTTCACTTTCGTCGGACGTAAAATGTGCTGTGACATGAAACGAGGAGGGACTGCAAACAATAACGCTCATCGCTATTATTCTGCTATCTTGTTTGAAAAGGGGAAAAGGTACAAGAAATGCTGTATATTTTAACATAACCAGTTACGTAACAGAAAAACCTTAGTTAATACTGACCTCAGTTTTGCTTGTCTGGGAAAAATGTACACTTCGCAGCTGCGTGCTGATGTAATATTTTTAACAATAATAAAACTATGTTTTTTCTTCTAACTATCAAGTGGTATATAACAATGGTTTTTTTGAAACAATGCTAACGAATTTTTGTATTGTCTTTGAAATAAATCTAGGCGTCATATCGATGACATCCATTTTTCCGGGAAAAAATGTATTTGTACAAGTTACTCAAAATAAAATATCATCCGATTGCAGCTCGGTCGCCCAGCTAGTGAGCGATAAAGAATGTTTTCATAATATATTTCCAGTAAAAACACTGCGCTCTAAAAATTGTATCAATAATAGGAATATTCGTATTTAGAATTATAGAAATGCACTTTGCAATATATGGCTGTATATTTTACTAGAACTAGGTCTCTGATAATGTCACTTCCGTATATTATAATAAAGATGGCAAGCATAGAAATGACCCCAAGGAGATCTAATATATCGCTTACTACATCTGCATCGAGGGAATATACTTTATTCAGTGCATATTATTTAGTAAAATGGTTCTATAGTAAAGGATAATACTAAAATGAAGTTATATTTCTGTCTGACTTTAATATCCTTATAATTTTAATTTGAATACCATTTTAATTATAATATATGATTAAAAATTTTAATAAAATCGGATTTAAGTATAATTGTTCATGAAAAACAAGGTTTTAAATGGGTTACTTCTTAACTGCCTAAGTTTGCAAATACAGTGGGAGCGGCGCGGATGGCGAGAGCGGATGGCGGAAGCACAGTGGCGGAAGGGCGGAAAACGAGTGCTGCTAAATACCCTGCTTATTAAATGACACAATATCGACACATTTTTATAATCATCGACATAATAGGTGTTGCCGCTCTACAACTATATCATGTTTGAAAGCATTAAACACTAGTAATTACTAGCAAACAACACCTTAAGCTCACACATACACATATTAATTTCCCCGTTTACAATACATACATAAAATTGTATAGTGTCGTCCATTAAAGAAGCGTCCATTGGTATAACGTCATGGCCATGAAAAAGACGTTTAGACACTACAACTTGAAAATCAATCAGGATTTAATTTGTAGGTTCTGTGTATGATTATGTAAGTATATTTATTATTTGTTTTGTACTTAATGTGTTAATTGTATAGGTATGTATCTTTATTCAAAATAAATATTTGTTTATACTTTTTATTACTTATGTGCCATAAAAATCATCAAGGTTGAAATACGAGTGCAAAGGGGTGTTCTGAACAATGCGTAATTGTCATGGCAGCTTTACAATTTGCGAGCAGGTGTACCTTAGCTTGCACTAAATCAAGTTTTTGTTTGTTGATAACGACCCTTTGTTTGTGCGTGCAACAGCCGAGCACTTTATGGAATATCTCCACGTTACGTATCTAAGCTTATAATATAATATTTTACTATTGAATACTACAAGATACATTTGAATAAGGGCACGTTTACGGAAACAACCGCTGTTGGGGATTTACCTGATGATTCGTTTAAACGAATTTTATGTTCCAGTTCTTGAATTTTACTGTGACTTGATATAAGTATATTAGTAATCTATTTTATAAGCATAAGAATTTATGTAGCACTCAAAAAAGATAATCACCAAGCCCTAACAGAACTAGTTTTCCACATACATAGATACGTCAGGCTTTGTAAAATAAGTTTTTTATTCTATAATTGGAATTTCAGAATTCTTTTTTCCATCCATACTAACAAACACACCTTTCTAATTAAAATAATACTTAAGTAATACAGGTAACGTGTAAGCTGGTGATATTTCATACGTTTATTAGAGAAGTCAACTCAGCGATAAATGTTGCCGTATTACGTCCGCCCCAAAGCCCCTCGCTTCTATCTTTTGTTGGTATCCTAAATTCTGCGACAAAATGTTGTCACCCTCGCTCTATATTTGAAACGTCGTCGGTCCTCATATTTAGCAAGATTTTAATATAAACGTATGTGGTTCGTTATAATTATTATATCTCAATTTAGTGTCTGCAATATTGATTACATACTTTAAATATTATTTAGTATACACAAATTATTAAAATATGCTTCAAACTATATTATAATTATAATATTTTATATATAATATTTTATAAAAGTCAAAAAAATGCTCAATTTATTTAACATTATATTATTCAGTGCATGCGTAGATGGTGGATAGTTTTGGAGTTGTAAAAGGCTAAAATTTTTTTCATCCCATTCCCGTAGCAAAGGAAGCGCTCTGCGCTTATTATACGACATTAAAAATATAAATTTGTGAGCTTCTATCTTACCCAATCTCGAAATTGTTTGCGCGCCATGTTATTCTGCAAAATAATTTTCACCGCAGCCATAATTGCTTCTTCCGCTTCTTGACATTATTATCTTCGCCATAATGCATCAGGTTCAGCAAAGAAGGTCTTATTCCCACGAACGCTCTCGTAATTTTATTATTATATACATCTTCCATAGATCTGCAAAAGTTATCAAGATCTGCAAGATTCCGGTTATTTGCTTTTTATTTGAAGCGGCTTCCATTTTAAATTTGCCATGTCGACCTTTTCTTTTTATTTTTTCACGTCATAAAAGAATTCCTCGGTGAGTTCATCACAAGCTTTTAGTATCAGCTTTAACAGGTCGCGGAACCCAATTTTGTTCCGTTATTTGAGAACATAAATACCAATTATTCACCATAAATTATGTAAACTTACTTAAGTAGACTTTACATGAGGGTTTTCATGTACCTAATTTCGTATCAGCAATATCGAAAATTGTGAAATTTAATCTAATGGGCTTTAATTTAATTATTAAATTACAATCTCCTTAAGCACGTGGCTCTACCGAAATGTAGATACGATCTATAGGGGTTTGATGACTTATATTAAAGATGCAAGAAATATATTTTAACGTCTGTTTCAAAGTTTACATCGTAAAAATTTTATATGTTTCCAGAGGGAAGCCTGCTTGAATCATAAATTTGAAGTCTTAAAGATGCTTGTGTATCGTTAGAAGAAATTTAAATAATAATCATTATTACAACCCATATCTGTCCCACTGCAGGGATCGGGTCTCCTCTCACAATTAAGGCGGCATAGGCCATAGTCTACCACGCTAAGTGAAGATTGGTAGACTTCACATACCTTTGAGAACACTATGGAGAACTCTCAGGTGTGCATTTCATCACAATGTTTTCCTTCACCGAAGCAAGTAATAGGTAATTAACTAGTAATTCGCACATAACATTTAGAAAATTACAGGTTTGTGCAGGGTTCGAACGCAGGACCACGAGAAACCAACGTTCAAATCATCACCGCAAATAATAATTCACGATGGTAATTCTTATCTTAATTTGCCTTAACCGGAATAAGACTCAGATGACGGCTTTGTGTTACTGTTTTATTTATGTATGCGTAAATAAACAAATTTTAAAACAACAATGACTTTGAATGAGTTTTATACAAAAGAAATAGAATTAATATGAATTTACAATGAATCGAATAAAGGAAGCAGTCGGGGCCTCATTAAAAATAGGTTTTTTTCTTGAGATATAGAATCTGAATATATAAAACTCAAAGGCTAAAAGCTTTGCGCGAAAGACTCACTTGACTGAAGATCCAAGTTAAGAAACATCGCCATAATATTAATCAACCCGATCTATCCATCGAACCGAATTCTAGTCTATTCTAGTTCTAATTCTAGTTTATTTCAAAGATTACTTGTTTTCTTATCACAATGTAGTATCCAATCATTTACAGCAAATATTGAAGTCATGTGACGAGATAAACGGACATACTCAAATAATGCGATATGTTGCATAAAGGCTACTGTCGGAATTGGATTGGACTTTCGTTGTGCTCTGTATGATTGTAATCAGAGGGCAACACGTGTTACACTTTGAATATTTCCTTTCCTGTTTCAACCCGGTGCTATTTCAGTAATTAGATGTGTATCGAAGTCTATCGGTCCTATCTAATACCTATGCAGTAACGTCAGTGATCTCTATTCTCTTTGGGTGTAGTATTCACTACCCCATTCGGTGAAGGTAATTCATTCGGTCTCTCATTCTTCAACTTGAAGTAAAGTTAATATAGTTTTACACTATAATTAAATCTCCACTGTCACTTGACATAATTATTTCAATGAAGTACCTATAGAAAGCAAAACATTTTGATTGTTTGAATTTGGATTGTTCGACGATGCGTGAACATATTAACTTCAATGCAAAAAACTCGAGTCATCATTGAAACTTTGCATGTATTCATCAAAATGACGCAGCCTCGGACAGTGATGCTAAAGTTTAATTTAGTTTCTGAAACTGTCGCTGCATTAAATTGGTCGGGAGTATTTCAACTTCGGATGTTAAGCTTCCAGACAAGTCATTTTATCATCGTCTCGCATTTACTTGAATTAATACATTTTTTCATAAATTAAGTCGCATTGTATAAGCTACGTAAAGTGTATTCTAAATTCAAATTATACAATGGAAATTATTCAAAATGAATTCAATGACAAAATTTAAAACCTAAATTGTATCTAAAGTATACTAACAAAGTAAAAGCAGGCTAACAACGCATTCCATTTGGACCGAAAGAATTTTACCGCCAATGAGAGCCACACGCTTTACGTCGTTTAACTTTAGCCTACTAAAAGAACGAGCATTTTTAAACATTCAACAGATATTTTCGCAAATTTTTGCACGCAACAGACAAAAACAAATCATAAAATCATATTTTTATTCTCTTCATCTTAGAAGTCGTATTCCATACGATATAATACTATAGTATACATACTGTATCCAATCTCACGTCCGCAGACTAGTAGAGTGTTGTACTTGTAAGAGGCGACAGAAGCCAGCAACCCTGTGTAGTGGTAAGACTTCGATTAAGAATTTTAACTATTATTTTTTTATATTATTTACAATTAATTTTGAATAAATTAAATTTTTAATTATTTAATAAGTACATAATTATATTTTTAATTTTTTTTTATTATTTTTTGAATTTTTTATTTTAGTATTTATATTATTAATGTTTCGGTGAAGTTTACTTGGCAGCTAGGCCACCCTTTTGTTTACTCGTATAAGCAACCGTACGTGTCATGTTCCACCTACCAGCTTAACAGGCAGTAGTTTCTTCTTTGATTGTCACTGATGTTAATCGGCGGTGGTAGCCATTTAATATTCATTTCCTCATCAGCTCATTTGTTTACTGTTCATAAAAAATAAGACTCCTTAATAACTTAATTCAGAATTACTACAGGTAACTAAATTAAAATGACCAAATTTTATTTTATTAAGAAAATTCGTAGT
The DNA here is from genome assembly GCA_018249155.1 of Panoquina ocola ocola. Taxonomy (NCBI): domain Eukaryota; kingdom Metazoa; phylum Arthropoda; class Insecta; order Lepidoptera; family Hesperiidae; genus Panoquina; species Panoquina ocola. The sequence goes on along the minus strand of DWKA01001234.1, from coordinate 543 downwards.
TTGATCTTATAATAAACAAAAGTAATGTCTTTGATTATTCAAATAATGCCTACGATCTAAATTACATTTATTTTGTCTTACTCGAACATACTATTATATCAAAGCTTTACAAATAAAGTTGAGCGTTTGCAGCATTAATGGATGTTTTTTATCTTTGTATTCAGGAAATTCGACCATATTACTTTCCCATATTTCAAGTGACTCTTAAGTAGACTTTGAAGAAATAATGTTACCCATTGTGTGTTTAATATCCGTCTCAAAACATTTCGTTTCCTTTGTATTTTTTCTTTACAAACCCTGAAGTTACGTACCGTAAGCTCTGCTAAAAAGTTCTCGCGTCAAAACCCTTTTCAACTTTCTTGTACGAATTTCGTGATTGAGGTCTTGCTGAAAATATTAAAACAACATAAGAAAAATCTCCTTTATAATGTCTGTAATAATCATAATGGATTACGATATACATATTTTAGTCTGAGAAAATTAAAGAAATCAGACCAAATAATTCGTGTAGTTTTGAAAATTGGCACAATCATTCTTTAAGGT
>DWKA01001233.1:0-12966 GCA_018249155.1 Panoquina ocola ocola | reverse complement strand
AAAGTTTCCAGCAGCATTCTCGCTGTTCATCAACAACGTTGATCAACTGTTGCTAAACAAATGTTTACCATGAATACAGGGCTTTATGGTCCCAATTTAAAATAAAAAGTAAATAATACATTTAAAAATTTCGATCAAGCCATTGCAGTAAAAAGCTGTAACTGTGCTTTTTAACATTGAGTAGTTGTCGTTGTGATGCGAACTCATAATGTATTTGAAGTCTCACGACATTCTAAAATATAGATTAAGCGAGAAACAACATACCCACATATAGGGGGGTACCCTGATTTTTTCTAATTTACCATGTTATTAGTGTAATAAATGTATATATAATTGCCAAATTAAAGCTTTCTTGCAATAAGGGCTTCAGCACAAAACTTCGTAGATGTTGAAACTATAGGTAAGGGTTCCAATTTGACTGCGGAATCCTAAAATATAAAAATACCTACTCGTCGTTCCTAGTCTATGTCACAAAAATTAAAAAGTGTATTGGTGCGTGACGTACATTATCCACCTTATTGTAAAGCAGAATTAAACACCTAATAAGTATATGCCATAAATAAAATTATGAATATGACTCATATTTTTTTCACCTACACAAAACAAAATTACTTATCAGTTGTGATACAAATGAAAAAAAAAAACATATTGTCGTGTACGTGTGTCACAACACTACAACGACAAACGCCGACAAACTTAAAATCTGATTTGTAATCACCAAAAGCATTATTATGTTGCGTGTGATTCTATAACAAAATATGGTGTTTGCTCATAAATATTCAATTAACGTGCGTGCGGGTTCTTATTGAAGCCGTGAAGACAGGGTAGTGCTTTGTAGTTTTTGCAAGTAGGTTAATGTACCCACGGTTGTATGATGTTCATGTGTGATTTAATTATGTGGTCACGAAATATTACAACTACAATGTAACGTTATATATTTTTTTCTGGTAGAACATTTTTTTGCGGTTTATTTTCTTACCTTTTTAATCCGTTGTAATGAGAGGTAAAAACTCGGTCAAGTGCAAGTTGGACTCACGCACGAAGGGATTCGTACTATTGCCCGTACATCATGACTGTAAGCAAATTTCAATTGTCTAGCTATCACGGTTCACGATATATAGCCTGCTGGCAGACAGATGGACGGACAGACAGCGAAATCTTAGTAATAGGGTCCCGTTTTTTCCCTTTGGGTACGGAACCTTAAAAAGGATAATTCTATAATATCTATTCCTAAACTCTATTGACTCTCACAAATAGCGTATGAGTACTGAAATAAAATTCGGACTGTTTTGTAGGATAAAATATTGTTATTATGAGTGGAGGTTTATCGGGTATCCCCGATCAACATTTTGGGATGTTCGGGGCTACATCTTGTGACCAATTCACTTAATACACGACTAATTAGCTTTCACTGTAATTCTAAGCTTAATTGCAAATTGTTTGTTAGTCCTATCGATCGTAGTGTTAATCCTAGCAATTTGTCTATCCCAAATTGATTATACACCAACGTGATGCAGGTAACATCACCAGCCCATAATAAACATCAAAATGGTCACAGACCAAATTTCCTAGAACTAAACTCTCTTGTTGCCCGAGCAACTTAGGTATATTCCCCTACTACTCCCCCCCCACTCATACTACCCCCTTATCGCGGGTTCTGTGACTGTACAATCTAAATTTCCCGCGTTATAAATGTGATGAAATTCAAAGCTACTTCATATAACCGGTGTGTAAGTAACTTCAAAGTCGTATTGGTCTGACAAAACACCGCAGTCCGCTGGCTATGCAGCAATTTGTAAGGTGACCTCGCTCGCGACATACTCGTATATTTTCTCCTCGCCTACACGTGCGCCCTCTACCGGCTACTAGCGAACAGTGTTCAAGCAAGCACCTTAGACGTACCTGAATGTGTTACGGTAATCAACACATTAGAGAAGGCACGAAGAGGCAAGGTCGCAGTGATTGAATACGAATTCTAATTGCACGCATATACGATAAGCCGTCCTTCGGCACAGTCAACCCATCGGCCAAGGACTTGGGAATAATTTGAAGGTAACGTGACCAGCTTGTTTACAACTGCCAGTGGCCAGTCAATCGTTGGGCACGCTAGTCGGAAGTCAAAATACCGCGATTAAGGATCCGTTACTACGCCAAAAGCGCCGAAGATTTGAGAATACGTGTCATGGTGAGTTGGGTGATTTTAGTTTTTGATTTTTGAAATGTTGGGGTACGTTATTGAGACTATGATTTGCGAATAGTTTAGTCGTTTCATTATTTTAAATTTTAATAAAAAAAATATTTCAATATTCCAAACTTAAACTTTTTTCGTGCTCTACTAGTATTATTTTCCTTTCCTCCTGTTCCAAGTTAGACAGCTATTTCATATCGAATTAAAATAATTTTAAGGGAACCAAAACTTTGTATTACCTTCAAAGTAACAACTCTAGCTTGTAAGTTTTCTTCAACATTTTGGAACGCACAATAAAAGTCAACGCAAAGAAATACTTCATTGCATTTAAAAGTATAATTATATGAAACGCCGGCCGTTACTACACCTATTCCTTAGAACCGGCATGCCACAGTCGGAACCAGGTCGTCACAAAGAAAACTGGGTTAAACCGGTAAAATAGTGGTATTCATAAGGAATCACAAAAAATCCACACGTATCGAATAAGCGAAATTTTCTTGTAAGCCATAAAATTCTCGAATAAACGCCGTTTAATGGAATACTTGAAAAAGTAGCACACATAAACGCATATGCCCGATACACGCTTAGTGTCGGCATTCAAATGATTTGCATAAAATGCTACGACCGCTTGCTAAGGTTGTATCTATCGTAATTCAAATCCAATACCACTCTTATAGCTATTATCCCTAATGTTGGATTATATAAAAAGCTTCGCGCTAGAAGCACTTTTGAATATAGGTATTCTACAATTATCTCGTTGAAATAATTATGTTTATCAACGCCATTGGATAACGTTGTCACCAAAGTCATCACAGAGAGATGCCGTATAAATAAATAATAAAGTAATTAATAATAAAAACTCAAGTTTCGACAATTGTAACGTGAAGATGAGGGATAGAATATAATATTGAGAACGGTGGTAGAAGATAAAGGGTGGGAGATAAAAAAACTGAAATCCCTGTAACGTGTAAAATAATATCAACATTACTTACAATAAATTCATCAGCTTTTAAACTAGTCTCTTGTATCTTTCTATTAGACTACATTATCATATGACCCTGAAGTTAGTTATTGATAAATATTCGTTTGAAGCAGGCGATAGTCCTCTACGTCCAAATACACGTGTTCGTGTGCCGAACTTCCGTCTGTGTTCGTTTGCGCAGACATCAAACGGCGGAACCGTGTCAGGGGCGCCAAACTTGCCAATTTAAGGCCATTCTCACACATACTACACAAAATAAACTATTATATTATGGGATTAGAATAAATTACCCAAAAAGTAAAAAACTTTCATATGTTGAATGATTGGAAGCTTCGGATTTATTAATGGACAGCAATAACTTGAATAAAAACAAAGATACCTATATAGAGTTATAAATCATGTTTTTTTCGTTATCATCATCGAACATGCAACAAATAAAAAAATGTCTCTATTAGTTGATTCCTGTTTTAAATATGTGTGTAAAATAAATGTACCTACAGTGATGTACAAACCAGAGAAAATATGACAATGCATTACTATTACCATTCCTACCGCAGGCAGCGAGCTACGGCAAGAAGAACGGTATGTGGTACGGCGGTGGTACGGTAGCGACGGGCGCGAGCGGATGGTCGCGCGCCGGTACCCGCAAGCAGTCGGTAGCGGAGTCCGACGCTCCGCCCCCCGGCGGCGGCAAGCCCACCAGCGGCCGCGTCATCCGGATCATCAATAATATGGACCATTCTATACAGGTGAAGCATTAATGTGTGCTACTGGATAAGAGATGGCGCCACATGTACGAATCATGCATAACTCAGTGAATTATACCATGTTCTGTGAAATCAAGTAGGTACATTTGATATTATTATGATTACAATTACTCGAGTTTGATCTTAGGACAATCGAAGCCGGCTACGACATCCATTTTTTCACTGAAGAATATTAATTATTTTTAATTAAAAGCAGAGGCAGTTTAATTATTTGAAATTGAGATTAGATGATAAACCATATTTTGATTACTTATATTTTGTTTACAAAAGTTTCGCAACGACATTATAATTTTATTATGAACCAACTAACAAAGGAAAAAACCACATACCTACAACTCTTAGTTTAGTTTATATTGTACAAACCGCGAAATATTTAGGTCAATTTTCCTCAGAATTTCAATAAGACCCGAAGTGGAATGAACGGTAATTAAAAATGAATTACTGGTGTGGCAACGTTAGTTTACTTCCTGAAAATGTTTTTATTGTAGATCGACTGTAAGTGACCTAAGATTTCATTGTAATTTGCACCCAAAAGTACCGTTTTGTAGAGGTTTAACGGGGCGGTCTCAAAGTAAAAACCTTGGAATAAACTCCGGTACCGGCGATTCAATTGGTGATTTGCGGCCGTAAGCCGTAGAGTAGGTTACAAGTAGGTACCTTGCGTGCGTGTGATTTAATGTTACTTAATAACCCTCTAACGTACCTACACTGTGGTTAAATGATTTCACTTTCTTTGCTTAAGATAAAATAACAAAACTAACAATAAAATTAACAAAAGATGACATAAACTTAGCCAGAACTAATTAGATTGTATTAGAACTTTTCCTTTCCATTATTTTCGTTTAATGTAATAAAGAACTTAAAATCTTTTTACAGTGTCGTGTTTTACTTAACTTAAGAACAACTCAGCCTTTCGAAGAAGTTCTAGAAGACTTGGGACAAGTTCTGAAAATGAGTGGCGCCAAAAGAATGTACACAATAACAGGACAAGAGGTAACATTTTTATAAAAATCTGTGTGGACTGGTACTGTAGACTTATAGAGGCCAGAGAGAGTTATGTAGGTATCCCTATTAGGCGACTTTCAGCGATTTGTATGTGGGATTATTTGTGACCATCGGCAGTCAGTCTTCTCGGGATTTTAATTAACAATAGTCAAATAGACACCTGCTACGACCGATTATTGGCCCACTGCAGAACATGTTTTTTCCTCACAAACAACGCTATAGTTATTAACAAGTAACTTGGCAAGAATCTGAAGGAGACAGTATGCGCAGAACAAAAAGCAGAGTAAAACGGCTACTGAGCATCTAATGTCTCGTTCAGACTCTTGCCAAGTTACTCGTTCATGACTAGGTCAAGGAGCTAAAATATATCACTCTTTGTACCAGGTGAGAAGTTTTTCTCAGCTCCGAAACGAGTTTGCGGACGTGGAGACATTTTACTTGGGCACAGTGATGGTGGCGCCCGCCTTGAGTCCTGGGATCAGCGCGCCGATATTGGTTGAATCACCAGTTCGAAGGTAGGAATGAAAAAAGAAAAAAATATTTATTTAGTTAATAGAATACCTACAATCAATGGTTAATTAATTAAAGTGGGTAGGTATAGTCATTGGCAAATAACTTGGAAAGACATAAAAAGATACAGTTAGATGCGCTGAAGTCGTTTTTTCTAAAAACACCCTACATAAAATCTAAGTAATAACTTCTGCGCATCTAGCCCCTCTTTCTATGTATTTCCATAGAGAAATGAGGTATTTCCAAGTTATTGCTGATGAAGTGATGACGATAGGTTCCCAATCACAGTTAGTAAACAGTAAACAGTGAAATTGTACATTTCATCAATCGTCGCTGTATACTTTTTCAGATATAAACCTGTTCTATTCCTATGGTTACGTAAATAAATAATTAATAAGTAATGTTGTACCAGGTCAAGATCGAGAGGAGCCGTGGCGGCGCTGCCGGTGTCAGAGGACATCGGCCGGCGACGCGCTCGCAGCAAAAGCCGGCCGCGGGTCCTCTATGCTGCTGAGGGGGAGATTGTTCGCAATTCGGGTTGATAATGCTTATTTTTTCATAATATTCAAGTTAAGAATCATATGATAGGCTATAGATTATGGTTATATGGCTGAAAATTAATTTATGTGTTCTATGCGTCACTTTTCTGAACTATGCGAGAAAGAGGTTGACATCGAAAACAAACAGCCACGGGATATGTCCCATGACGTATTGCTGAGTGTGAGCCTTTTTCGTAGCCATGATTATGCACATGATTTTACATTTTTGTTCATTTTGGTATTTACCTGAGAAATAAATCTTTTCTTTCTTTTTTTGTAATTTCGATAATAACATTATTGTATTGTACATTTGTCAACAGATTACACATTGTTAGAAGTGCTGAAAGAAGAGCCGATCCGCGTGACGATCCGCGGGCTGCGGCGCACGTTCTACCCGCCCATACACCACGCGCCCATCGACAACACGCCGCCCGACAAGAAACCACAGTTGGACTGGGTGTAAGTTTATAACAAACCTGTACTTAAACCTTACATTGAGTTGATTGTTTTTCTGCTTTGCCTGTTTCTCTACTGCGGTGACTGTTTCTTTACTACGTTGGCTATTTCTTTACTACATTGGCTGCTTCTATACTACGTTGGCTAATTCTTTGTTACTACGTTGAATGTTTCATCGCTATGTTGGTTGTTTCTGTATTTTGTTGAATATTTCTCTGCCATTTTTGCTGTCTTTCTATTACGTATTTTTCTAAGATTAATACATATTACTATGATTCACCCAAAATTGGTTGAAGTGCCATCTAAGTTTGCGCACCCGAAAAGTAGGTCTTTCTCGGGCGACTTCTTTGCACTACCGCCGCACCAACTGAAAATCACTGTTCTTACCGCAGTTAACGTATTAAGGTGTTAACGATAATACTTAAATTCATTTGTTCAGGTATGGCTAGGTAACTGCTTTCTTACCGCAAGGTAATATACGTATACCTACTTTTGTTCAGGTACGGGTACCGCGGCGCCGACTCACGCCGCAACCTGTGGGTGCTGCCGACGGGCGAGCTGCTGTACTACGTGGCGGCAGTCGCCGTCATGTACGACCGGGACGAGGAGTCGCAGCGGCACTACATCGGACACACTGAGGATATACAGTGGTAGGCGAATAATCATTTGCGTGTTAGTTGTTTACCTTGCAGCAGTTGAACTGATCTTGATGTGGATAAACATAATTATGTAGATTAGGAATAGAAAGAAAGGAATGTATAAAAAAATCCTTAAAGTGTATAATATGGTCGCACGGACACAAACCCGTGGCTGCTAATTTTCAGTGTGACTATGTGTATGATTTTTTCGTCCAAGGAGGGGAAAATGCATAGTAAATAAGAACTTTTAAGGACCAATCTACTTGGGTGAAATCTACCATCAATCGTTCTGCAAAATTGCCCTTAAGCCTGCTTTATTTTTTGGCAGCATAGAGCTGCCCACATCCCAGGAGCTAGTAGTCAAAACTCAAACATGACAATTCCGACCTAATTTTCTCTTTACCTATATTACCAAGTCTTCACCATCTTCTAACCCTGGCAGCATGGAACTACACCCATCTCGCGAGCTAGTGGCGAGCGGGCAGCGCGGCGGGCGCGGGCGGCGCGCGCAGGCGCACGTGCGCATCTGGAGCACGGACACGCTGCAGACGCTGCACGTGTTCGGCATGGCCGAGTTCGAGGCCGGCGTCGCTGCTGTCGCATTCTCGCAGTTGGTGGGTTCCATATTCAAATTTCTTTCGCTTCATGTAGGTAGGTATAGCCTGTTTTTTTTTTGTAGGAATGTGGAATAAAATCACAATGTACATATTATAAAATGGTGAGCAAGTAGAAAATCGCATTCTCGCAGCTGGTGGGTTCTATATTTAAATAAGAGATCATAATTATTATGACCACTGACTACCGTAGTGTATCCACGGTGTTGCACCACGTCGAGTTTTAAAGGGTTTTTTTTAAATAAAAGTAGTAAACGAGCTGACAGTTCCACCGTCCCCTGCCGCCTATGGGCAACTGTGACAAACCTCAGATAGGACAGCGGTAGTAATTGTCCCACTCGAAGTTTATCGCAGATGCGTTGCTACCCCTGATGACAGATGGTCGCCTCTTATATAAAGTGTGTTTAAAACATTATTATTTAAATGAAACGAACTACTTATACCATCAAATACACAATCGTTCCCATTTATACATGTCAATAATGTTTCCTAACCATATTTTTTTCCAACAGAACGGCGGCAGCTACGTGCTGGCAGTAGACGCGGGCCGCGAGAGCATCCTCTCAGTGTGGCAGTGGCAGTGGGGACATCTGCTGGGTAAAGTTGCTGTACGTATGCCTTTTTATTAGTACTTTATGTTTTTTTATATCATGAGCACAGAAGGGTGGATAACTGCATCAATGAGTTATTACGGTAGGGTTGTCAACGGAGAAGGAAATGGAGAACTCTAATTATATGAAATAAGAAAATGGAATATAATCATATCTTAAAGTAATATAATATTATGAGTGGGATATTGCGAGTGAGTGTTAGTGCTCCTTATTTTAATTTGAAACGTCATTACTGTAGGATAATGAACCATTTGATATAATTTACGTATGAAATGTATGAATTATTTTTACTTATTTAAAGAATAATTTTGAACTACCCAATATCTTATGATCCAAAAATGTAGGTAGCTTATAAAAAATTAAATAACTATTTTCATGAAGACGATAAGTTTTAAAACAATTTGTAGATAAACGTTTAATGGCTTCTTTATCGTAAAGTATTTGTAACCGTAATAAAATTGTAAATACACGTAACTAGATAGTTGAATCAAATGTTTATATTAACATATTCCATTGCAACACGTGAAGGACTGTTTGTAACCTTGTGTGCTCCAAGGTTAGCTGATTAATCAAGATCTAACTGAGTCGTGTCGTGAGCACGACATCTACTTTGTCACGAGAATACGATTTTATATTTATACCTTTACATATCAAAGTCTCAACTTTGAGAAAGTATTGTCACGTCTTCTATACTCGTATAATAAAAATAAATTGCTGTTCTTTAGTCACGCTCGAGAATGGCTGGAGCGATTTGGCTAATTTTGGTTTTGAATTATTTGTGATAATCCAGGGAAGGTTTAAAAGTTAAGTAAATGTGAAAAAAAAAATTTTTGATTCTGAGGCGGAGAGAAGTTTGCCGGGTAAGCTCGTCACTGATATAATTTTGACAAAATAATGGTATAATCAAATCTTTCTGTGTGTGATTATGTGTGGAACGGGACAGCTTTATGTGCTTTCAAAGAATATTTAGTTTTGCCATTAACGGTGATGTCGGTCTCTACCAACCGCGTCGCATGTTAGTTAATCGGTCAATCAGTTAAAATTGACGCACGTAGGAAGGTTATGTACGCTATGTGACTGACTAATTTAATTAAAATATAATAATATTATTAAATCGTGCTACTTATTTATTGATCTTTGACAAAATATTTTTTTAATGTATTGTCAGTCATTTATATTTTTTATGAATTTTTTTATTTACTATCATAATAAAATATTACAACACTTTTTTATAATTTCATAAAGGTATAGACAAAAACATAAAATGTTAATATAACGTAATGTAAGTGGGCGTAGTACAAAAGTAATGACAAACGCACCGCCTACCGCTACGTGGCTACGACATGCTACGCGTGCTACAGTGCTACGACGTAGTCTCTTCGTAGCAAATTGTACCAAAAACAAATAACAATAGGATCCATTTACGTATTGCGACATGAATCATTGTTTGTAGGCATTAAGGTTGTATTCTGTTGCCAAGTAACGAAAAAAAAACAATAAGCGGAATGGAATTGGTTTTGTAGGCAATTCCCAGGACAAATGTAAATTATTTGATGACAATTTTAGTTAGACATAGTTTTGTTTAAACGAATGATTATTGCACTATGTTAGTTTTTTATGAAATAACTAGGTAGGCATATTTTATGTTTAAGTATTGCTCATGTGCTCGATCTAGGCGTTGTCTTAACAATTAAAAAAATCGTATTGCTACCAATGATTGCTACTATACACTTTTTTATATTCTTTCTTATTAAGTAGGTATTGTTTTTAAGGTTTTCTGATAAAATAATCGCCTATGACTGCTAAACCTGAGCAATATAATTCGACTGATCGAGCAGTAGTAATATTGTTAGTATATTTACCAGAGTTGATAGCGCTTAGTTGCAGTTCAGGGATATAAATGTATATTTTTAAATTTATGCCTGATAAGGTTGCCAGATACATGTTTATCATTATACTTATTTTTCTTATGCATTTGTCATTTTCTCTATTTTAAGAAAGAGATAAAAAATATATACCACGCAATTAAAACCTGGAATGACAGTGAACTGTTTTATGTTATTTTTCATTCAGACATTACAAGAAGAATTGACCGGCGCGGCATTCCACCCACTAGACGACAACTTGCTGATCACGCACGGCAAGGGACATCTAGCGTTCTGGAATAGAAGAAAAGACGGATTCTTTGAACGCACCGACATAATAAAACCTGTAAGTTGTTTGCTTTCAAATTTATCAAAATACAACTTGTAAATATAGAAATAGGTGTTGAGTTTGCGTTGTGGTTCGAGTTAACAAACCTTTGTAGAGTTCCGAAAGTTTTGAAAAGGTTCAAAAGCTAACCTATTTAAAAAAACACAGTGTTTGAATACCAAGTCCACCAAGTCCCAAACTCCTCTTATTGGCAATGGTAGTGTACCTAATAATTCATTCACGTCACTTCCATTTAAAGATCAACACGTATCGGAGAATGTGTCATTTTCATTTGTTTTAATACAGTATGCAATTAATTAATTTTCTCGCGTAATTAACTTCAACGCGATGATTATAATATAATAGTTTGACCCCTTCTCTGTTTTCTATGGTTTGACCTATGTATATTATAAGTATAGAGCGTAAATTTATTGTTACAAGCTGTGGATTTTGTGAATTTTTTTTTGCAGCCTTCCCGTACACACGTGACGTCACTACAGTTTGAACAAGATGGCGACGTGGTGACAGCGGACAGCGACGGGTTTATAACGATATACAGCGTCGATAGTGACGGGGCTTACTTCGTCCGAATGGAATTTGAGGTATACAAATTTAATAGATCACCTGCTTAAAATATATAATTCTATAATATTTATCGAATTGCTTGAATTATTAAAATCGGTTGCCGCCTGCGTTTCATTAAATCAAATTTTAGAAAATGTTCAAATGATTATTTAAGTAATTAACTTAAACCTTTGTTTCGATTCAGGGAACTTATGTATTTTCCAGATGATGTTATTTAATCTCAGATCAATACCAAACTCGTTAACTAATATTAAATATACGTAGTTATTGAATCATATTATTTCAGGCACACATAAAAGGAATAAGTTCATTGGTAATGCTTTCTGAGGGTACTTTGATATCCGGAGGAGAGAGGGACAGAAAAATTGCAGCTTGGGATACTTTACAAAACTATAAACGGATAACTGAAACAAAGGTATAATTACAAGTTTTTGTGCTAAAACAAAATTATTTATAGTAATTAGAAGTTAGAATGTACGTAAAATACGGGTACTTGTAATTTTTGTAGCTACCAGAATCAGCTGGAGGCGTACGTAGTATTTATCCGCAAAGACCTGGAAGAAATGATGGTAATTTATACATAGGAACAACGAGGAACAATATTATGGAAGGCTCCTTACAGCGACGCTTTAATCAAGTAAGTTAATTTATAGCACACTGTGACTTAAACCTACACTTTACGCACGGTTTTCCGTGGGTAAAGAGGTCGATTATTGGACGTTGTTCACGCCGTACCATAATTCGCGTGCGTAAAGTACTATGTACGAGTACTTTACGCACACATACGTAGAGTAATGTACTATTTAATTGCAAATATTATCTGATACGAGATTGTTAATTTAATGAAAGTATATCTATCTAGGTGGTGTTTGGACATCATAAACAACTAATGGGTGTAGCAGTCCACCCTGACGATGAAATGTTCGCCACAGCCGGCCATGACAAGAATATAGCGTTATGGAAGGGACATAAATTGATATTCACTACTCAGGTAAGTTAATTAACTTAGCCGCTAGTCGCATTTCCATACATAAGTGACAAATGATTTTTTTAATTTAAAAACGAACTTCACAAATACTTTTAGATTTGTAAACTAACTATACTATAACTTTGAATAATATCTACCAACAGTAGTCTCAGAAAAGCGGAAAGAAACTCAAAAGAACATATTATTGCTCTGCTTACTTTTACTTTGATTTACGTTTACATTATAAATGGTTATTTCTTATATTTTTAAATTCATAAAGTTATGAAAAAAGGAGGGAAACACACATACATTAAATAGGAGGGTAATGCTACACATGTCTCTAACATTTTATATATCTTTGTATTTAATATGTTTTTACCTTTCAGGTTGGATACGAATGTGTTTCCTTGGCGTGGCACTCGGGAGGGGGGGCGCTAGCTGCCGGGAGCACGGAGGGTCACCTGGTAGTTCTGAATGCGGACGCGGGCGCTCACGTCGCTACTATCAGAGTTTGCGGGTCGCCCCTCAATTGCTTGCAGTATAACTCTGGTATGCCAGTATACTTCTATAAACTTTGGTGTAACTCACGTCCGTATTAATGATATTTTGCTTTGATTTACGGAAGAAAACTAACTAACTAACTGCGTATAGTTTCAAGAGCATTACCCCTTCTCTTGTGGTTCTTACCCCATGGTATAGCGCCCTGGAAAAGCCTTAGAAAAAAACAGTAAACATAGCAAAAACTAAACTAAACTACCTAGAGCGTAATTTTAGAATCGTAATGACGCTATATAATTGGCGCGAGATTCGAATTTCAAAAGTTTGCTGAATACTTAAACTCCGACTTTTAATTCGATTCCACATTTGACATTCGCTACTGTCATTTTGTAAAATAATGATACCATATATAA
>DWKA01001232.1:0-12966 GCA_018249155.1 Panoquina ocola ocola | reverse complement strand
ATCTCCTGTCACAATGTTTGTCCGCGATGGACTTCTAAACTACTGAACCGATTTTAATCAAATTTTGCACACCTATGCATTTTGATCCAACTTGAAAGATAGGACAGTTTTGTATCAGATAGGTGGCGCTGTTGTTGAGAATCTGTAGTGCTGACAACGTCCACCAGGTCAACTAGTAGTATATAAAGAACGGGATGTTGCGGTGGAAACTAGATGTTCGTCGTTTAATAAACAAAGATGCCAAAGTCTTTGTTCCAAATTTAAACACATCAAAGACATACGACGTCGGTTACCTATCACTAAATACAACGATATAAATCACGACACTGACACGTTCAACTAAGTTATGCGCACGTGAAAATGTGTTACCTTATCGACATCACGATAATATTTATTTTTAATTTTTGATGTTTACTTGGAGCCATGTAAGACGTAATATTCCGTGGGAGGAGAGTATCGGCAATGTTTTGAGACGACATAGCGGCAAATCCCGTCACTGCTCTGATTTAGACGTGACGCAACTGGCCTGCTATTTTGCCAATGACAGACATGGCTCATGCCATTCATGACTTAAACAGACTTCAATTAGGGTAGCACGTGTAGCCACATAAAGCTCTATGACGCTTTCTCAATTTACAGTGTGAATTATGTGAAATGTTTGGATATATTCGTATGAATATCATTCGCACCCACGGAATAGTTTTCGCACCTCGTGTTACCTGAGTTAGAGAGAGACGAGATAACCAAAACCGAATTCACAGATTCCTACAAAAATCTTTCATATCATGATATTATGATAACAGGATTTGATCTTAGGCCGCATCGTAATAGGTACCTAAGTCATTAGATAGAAAAAAGAAGCAAATCCAGCCAAACAAAAATTTTGTTAGTTTGCATTACATCGTAACAAATAACAAACTTTAAAGATTAAATGTAATTAAATTTTAGAACTAGGAAAATCTTTTTTCGAAATATCACATACATTTTTCGGATAAAAGTGTAGTAGAAAATCTTACGTGCAATAAATTCACAGAAAATGTATGAAGGGCTTTGGTGCGTTCAGTGAGAATGAATAGCGTTTAACCGTTATTTAATGGCAGACTACACGTAGTACCTACTGACAATCCATATTTTGGCATAATTACATATTACTTATCACACCACCAAAAATTGTTAGCTCCAACAATTTTTTTGAGCAAAATTCTTAGCTAGCTTGTGATAGGAATAAATGGGAGAAATTATCTATTGTCAATTTTATGAAAATATTGAGACCGAAGACAATACCAAACATTATTATTTAGCAGGTTAGTCGCAGTAGAGTTTATAACGCTTTTTATTTTTCTTCGCTTTTTTATGTTTTTTTTTAATAAATTTAGGCCTTTTAGGCTTATTCTTTAGTTAAGATTGTTAAAATATTTTTTAAGGTAATCCTTCGTAATATTATAATTGAAATGCAATACATAATCATGGTAATAACGAAGACAGTCGACATCTTAGTTAATTTTAGATACTTACATTATTATTATAGTAGTGGTACTTGGCACTACATACTTCCGAATATCTAATTGTATCGATTGCGTTGACACCAGTTATTTATTGCGTGCATGCTTACGAAATCGATCTTTTGCTATCACAAATGTGCATGTTAGTATAAACACTAAATCTATAATGTAAACTGCAGACCTATTAATAGCAGAGTGGTGTAAACACATCTCTCGAACATGGATTACCACTTATACCAGCAGACAATATTAAACACCGTCCATTAAATATTAGGTACGCCTTGCACGCTGAAGGAAAACATCGTGAAAACAAGGTGTGTGAAGTCTGCCAATCCGCACTTGGCCAGCGTGGTAGACTATGGCCTGTACCCCCTCACATTGTGAGAGGAGACCCGAGCCCAGCAGTATGACAATTATGGGTTGTAATGATGATGATGTCTTGCACACACAATATTTTCTTAAGTACCTATTTTGCCTATGTTTATCATATGATCAAGGCGTCATACCGTCTACGTGTATTGGCGAGAAGACAAATTAATTTTATTGTTGATTTATAGATATGTAATAGCAACAAACAGTAAACATAAATTGATTGACACCAAGCTAATACGGCATAAAATGGACCAGCACAGCAATTAATTGAGGGCTACAAATGACTATTATTGTTCTGAAAATTTGGCGAGCACTCTGCCTTAATAATGAACATTGGTAATTAGAAACACTCTATACATATTATCACATTAATAACCTTTTGTTTTTAATTGAATATGGTTGAGTATATTTATTCGACCCTTGGCTGTAGAAGATTGAATCATTTTGTTCCACATTCAGCACCTTGTCATATTGATATTTAATAGCTTAGGTATTATTAAATTATCTATTACCCGATTATTTCCACAAAATAGTACGATACGTGAAGTGACTATGTTGTTAAAACATCTTCAAGGACTTGCAACTAACTATGAGAAAAAATGTGAAGATTGAATAATAGGTGTATGTAATGTTATTACGCTGAGTATTACACACAACTTTTCACTGAACACTTCCACAGCTATACTTACTTATACTTCAAATGGAAACTTTTGGATTTCGTACGAGTCATAATTTTTCTAAATCCTAACTCTAATCTTCTTAACTTTTAATCAACCTTGTGCATTGTATTTTACGTGAATACAATCGCATGTTCTTTAGGAAATTCGAAGTAACTGCAACATAACTACAGTCTAGTTTCAGATCGTACGTAACTAACAAAATTACAGTCCTTGATATGATAACCATTGTGATTTACTTTGCGCTAATTTATTCAAAAAAGTAATATATCGGGGCGTAATATTTCACTCACAATGATAATATAATTTTCCCTTTAATTACTTTCAGTAATACACTCACGTTACAGATGTTATTGCTATCATAAAGTGTGTTGTTACAAAATGTTGTTTATAAGAGAATTATTGTCTTTGAGATACGAGCCAAACGTCAATAAAATTTCTAGAGGTGAAAAGTGTGAAATTAGAGGATATTTTAAGGTTAGTCAAAAGGCATGTTGCCAGAATTATAAATATTAAGATACATAAATCTATCGACTAGTTTCACTTGTTTCTTCTGATTTTTCTTGCTGTTATAACTTGTAATTTCCTGTGACACCGGCCGGTCGTCACAATTTACAAACTGTTTTACATCTTAGTCATCTGACATAAAATTGAGATATCCAACAAAATGTACTTGAAGTAAGTTAGAATATCAGATTTTTTTATTCTTCCTGCAGCGTATACCTACTACTAGGCCGCTCAGTTCTCTTCTGTCCTTGACGTTTTGGGACACTCTGTATATCTTTATATAATATTAATTACTTTACAAAAAACAAAATAATCATATCAACAACAATATTGTAGATTGCGTATAACGCTAGCGAAAATAAAGATACGATTTCAAAACAACGATGACGTGATAAATAATTTCCGGTTAGCGAATATGAAACAGCGTTTAAAGATGACGCGATAAAACTGTTTAGTGTTCGTGAAACGTCAACAAACCTAACAAAATACAGTGTACCAGCTAAAAATATACAAAATTATGTAGAGGACGTTCATCATCGACGGTTTCGACCTCGCAACGTTATCACATAAATAAAGTGACGCCTCTTCCATCAAAAGCTTGTTTTATTTCTCGAATAGAATTGAATTTAATTCATATGAGCAAAACATCCGCTTTTCGTTTCAATGTTACTGGCCACTTGATTCTTTTATAGTTTAGATTTCGATAATTGTTTTGAAACATCATATACCTATCTAGCTATCTTAACAGAAGGCCTACTAACCTAACCTAACCTAATCTATCCACACCTCATTCATTGATTCACGAGTGTTTAGATGAAGTTATTGTTCTTTACATTGACGTATTATTTTTATCTAAGTATACTTATATTTTTTTTATTATGTTACATTTTGGAGAGCTTAATTCTACAGCTAGGAGAAACAATATAGAAACAACTAAATCAAAACTTCATATTTCAAAAGGAGTTAACCTAAGATTAAAAAACAATATATTACCTTTTGTATCTTACCTATTTACGGAACTGTTACTATCGCCTAATCACTAAAATCTATAACTATATACAACCTATATAAAACTATACAAAACCGATATAACTCTAACTGTATAAAACTCTTCTGTTACTGAGTGACTGACTGACAGACAACGCACAGCCGAAACTACTGGGTACAGGCGGCTGAAATTAGGCATGTATGTTCCTTGAGGAGCCTAGATGAGCACTTTTTGGAAATTCCTCCTTTTAGACGGTGAAATAGGAGATCATTAATTTAAAAGTCAATAATTTTGTCGATTGATGGAACCATCTAACTTAATCTTAATCACTATTGGAATATTCACATGATAATATAAGCTTTAGTAGGTGGGCTTCGTCGTATTTTCTTATAATATATCTAATGTAAGCCGGTTTTAATATGTTGAGAGAACACTTTTATAATAATTCATAACGTTTGTTTGCTTGTAACTATAAATAATAAGCCAATTAAAATTTGAATCGAAAACATCGCGAAAAACATTTAGGTATCACTGGTCTTAAATGCGTATCAGCAAAAAGAGACGCAATATATTTAATAAATCTTTTCCAACACGTAATTCAACTAAAGTGAATAAATTCATACGGAGAGAAATTAATAACGAGCAAGTCATGCAAGAGTTATCTACGATGTGATATAACTATTAATTAAAATAGATAATGTATTCCCGTGGGCCTTAATTGCTTACTCTCACTGTCGACGAGCTTTAGGGACAAATCAGATCTTTAACTTCATTTCCCTGATAATTTGACAACTATTTTTCAAACACACTATAAAATTTAAAAAAAAGGTCTTCAGCATAACGATGTAGTGAAATGAAATGAAATGAAATACTTAACTTGATTCGAAGTAGTTTTTTACAAACACTTTTCGAACGTCAAACTACGCTTGCTTCAACAAATCCCTACCGTGTATCCCGGGAGAAGAAGCAGCAAGATGGCCTAGACCGCTGTAAATGCTGTAAAAAGTAGTTAGAATGCAAGTAAAACAGTAAAAAGTATAAAGTAAAATGTTTGCGTGGCGGCGGGGGCGGGCGGGCGGCTCGGGCCGGCGGGCGGCGGCGCCAGTGCGCGCCCGCCCCGGTCCGACACTCGACGTCGGCTCGTCAACGATACCACACAGCCGCTAACATTTTACGACCATTATTTTAATCGGTAAGAAATCTAGTGCTCCGAAGGGTTGTGCCAATAGTGTAAGGGTTCCGATTGTTCCGATCTCGCGACACCTGTGCCGGAGTGCATGTTGCCGTCTCGTTTTAGTTGCGCAATTGTTCTCGCTCGTCGCTCCCCCTTCTCCGGGCCACATTCTCGCGAGTGATTAGTCCGTACCGCAACAATTTAACGGGGAGGGTAATGCTTGTACTGCATCACGTAAGTCAGTCAATGGTTTAACAGTGACCGTCAGATAATCGTTATTTGATAACTGTGCTCCTGTATCTCGTTATATAATAGGTTTATCTCACGTAAGTTAAAAATTGTTTTAATTTCATTTCAGCATTCAGTTTTGATGTATTTAATTGCTATAATTTAATGCCGTTGAGTGAGGTACTCCGGCTTGTTTTTTTTTATTTTATTTAAATGCAGATAATAAAAGTGTTTAAAGTTTCTCCTACTAATGTAGATCAATTATTGGTGAGGATCAGGATCGGTTGTTATTGATCGTCGCAGTTAAATTGTCAATATTTTTTTTTTATCAGTTAACAAAAAGGTGCAAAAAAAGTCAATATAAACAAAATGAAGTAGGCCGAAGAAAGAATTTTCGGCATGAATTCCAACAGAGGTTGAGATATGTAGGTGCAGGTTGTCGCTAGAGGGCGCACCTGCCGCGACAAGAGCGACAAACGGTGAGATCCGGGAATGCTGTGAATCCGATCCGCCCGCGCGCCGGACTATTTTAGGCCGCACTCATCCCGAGCCAAATTTGCAATCCCAACAAATCGACGTTACGCGCCTTAGTATATTTTTGAAGCCGTTTCACAATCGGGTTTTTACAACCGGTAACTTTCTAAAGCCACGTCACCACTACCCGATGTTGGCTTTTCCCCAAGGAGATGTAAACGTCCCCGCCTACTAAATGGGTCATTCGGATAAATATGGCAAAATATATTTGACATTGGCCTTCGTTCTTGACCGAATTATGTCTTCTGACTCATAAATTACAACTTTTCTATGCGTGCTTTTAAAATACGACGCGCCCACTCCCTCTTAAATAATGTGGACTAGAACTAATACCTATATTATTCAATTTTGGAGACCTACATCCACCGGTAGGCCTCTGAAAGATGAATGTCATAGCAAATTGATTATTGGAAGATAATAAAATTAAAATGAACTCTGTTATTTTTTAAGATTTTCCCTGAAGTAATCTACGTCGCATTATTTTTTTATAGTTACTGTCTGCATAAATTTTTACTAATTTGACAACAACATATTTTTTTGTCAATTATAACGTAGATATTATAGAAAATAGATAGATTAATTCTTTTCTTAAAATCTAGAAAATTATGTATCTACTTAATCATATTTCTTTGAAATTTTAATAATAAAAGTGAATTCTAATAAATCATCTATCTAGGTATGCAAATAATTAATAAACCATTGATATTATCCAATTAAAACCGTTTTATTATGAAGACCGTTACAGAAAATAAATGTTATAAAACTACATCAATGACGTTAATGAAATAAAGAAATAAAAGCAATAAATACGAGTTATAGCAGAAGATGCATTCCCTACACTTGGAGTGTAATGATATATTTAACTAAACCTCCATCTCGCAATGAAAATGTGATAAATTGTGAGTCTGTTATTCTAAATATAAAATTGTGACGCAAATGTTTTAACGAATACATATAGATTACTAAGGAACGGCTCATGTAGGAGGAGAACTTGAGGCACTTTGCAAATTCTGCCGAGGAAATTACAGAATACATCTGCTAATTTACGTCAGACATTGTTGTATGTAAAACATATGACATGATCCATAAACAAGTTTAATTATTGTTCTGGCTAAACCCCAATGGGCCATAAAGTACTAACGTTTTCCATTAAATGTGGTCGTTAAATCGTCATGATGATAAAATATAAATTATTAAGTTATATTACTTAAACAAAACATGCGTATTACACATTACACAAAATAAATAAGTAACAATTAGATCAAATAATATATTTTGTAAATACTTTTATAAAATCATTACATACTTATATAATACATTACGGCAGCCGTGATGCCAGTGGGAAAACTTGTAACAAGGTCGCATGGATTTCTAAAATAACCGAGAAATTTATTAAACATTGGTAAAAACGGCCGTTTTCAAGTTACTCCTCGTGCAGAGAGATTGGCCGACGGCCAAGTCCATGGGCCATTCGACACGGCAGCCAGCCACCGAGGCTATTTGCGGCCCAGCTGCTAACTCTGGATACGTCATTGCTCTATTTACGAGAAACGAGCAAGCTATTGTACACAATTATGTCACCTGGACTCGGATTTTGCAGATATTTAAAGCGAATCCAAGGTTACGATCGCAAGGCACGCGAACGCAGATCTTTAGATATAAATGAACTGTTACTTTAATTGTATTTTATACCACTGCGAATGTTTTATTGCATATAAAATGTAATATTTTGTTACAGACCACGAGCACGACATAAACCGCCAAAATGTTTAAAAGTCATTTAGAAATGATTGGCAGAAATGAGACGGCATCAAAGAAAGCCAGATTTTGGCAATCCTTTGTGCGATCTCTAAAAGGTAACTAGCAATCATTATTGTACCATTAATTAAGCAGTATCTTTGAATTAAAAAGTAAAAACATGTGTATACATACATACATAGCATATTACGAAGGTTTAGAAGTTATAAGATGTCCCATTTCAGTTTTCATTATTATTATTGCATATTCAGTGACTGTATCCACAAAACTGCTTTAACAATTAAGTGAATATTCTCACGGCGCGGCTATCGAAATGTTTATCTGATTAATTAAAAAAAAAAACTCCTTTTTTACGTCAGCTAAAAATAAACGCCTTGTCAAGTTTAATAAATTTGGCAAACTACGACCTTGACTCTAACTGATGAAACTTATACGCTGCGTAACAAAATACGTAGAATAGTCATCAAAACAATGTAACCACGATGTAAACAAGCTGCTTTACGTGTGCAGGATCGGAAGACATCAGAGCCGAGGATAGGTACAGGCCTTCCCGCCGCAGCGTGTTCCCCGAACTGATGTCCACCTACCCCTACACCAAATCTATCTACGATGACCCCATCGCCGCCGCCGAGAGGATCACCGTCCCCGGATACCGTTACCTGCCGGTCCACCGCGAGGTCTACGGATACTCCCCGCGCCCCATCTACGCTCACAACTACTCGTACCCTAGCTCCCTCGAACGGTACAGGCCAGGTCAGTAGCACGACAACTCGATGCCAGCTTTATTAACCACACTAAGACGAACGCTTCTATTTACCATTGACTGAAAGTGAGTCTGCACACGTGACTTGGTTTCATCTCAGTATAAATAGATCTAAGTGTCGACAGATGGAACTCGTGTAGTAACTGGGAGTCGGGTTCGATTGGCAAATGTTACGCATAACTCGAGACACTCTTACGTTTGACCACGACTGCCAAGAGTCAGTCTGAATTATAGAACTGTCTCAGAAGATTTATCGTATTCCGATCAAAGAAATTGGAAACACTTCCCATGTTTCAGATGTATATATGTACAGATAACCACATTCGATCCCCTGTATATTTACATTATAATTTCATACATAAATTATAAAATTATGTTTTTTTAATCGTTATTCAATAACTCCGTCTCAAATAATCATTGATCATCATTGGCATTGTATTTTAATTGTTTCAGCAACTGGTGGAGTTTAAAATTTATCCTAACAACATATATGTTCGCTACCAATGCTCTTGGCAAACATAAGATGACGTTTTAATATACTTACCTTGCTGCAGGATGAAACTGAATGCTTACTTAATATTTGTAATTTAAGTAAACTTTGAACAGCTAAATGTCGAATAAGTTAGAAAATCTGCAAATTAATGTCTGCTAATTCAAGTATCGTTTTATATTGTAATTTATATACATTTTATATAAATAAAGCTTAAACATATTATTATTGGCGTGGATCCTGACGAAGGTTCAAAGATTTATTCAAATGACAATAATAATCGATCAACATTACATGGAAATTTACACTTTGAATACAATATTCAGTTAATAACTATTTAAACATAAAGAAAACGTCAGCCATGCAACACGTACGTTAAACACACCTAACTTGGAATATTCATTGTGGTTAATTAATTATATTACAAGGAAAATATCCAACTACATACTTTAACTAAATATACTTCCAGTTTTTGGTGTCGTTACGATACATAGCTGAAACAGTGCTACGCCGGGACTCTGCGTAATCTATTTATCTTCATAATTCCACGTTTTAGTTGCAAAATCTTATTGTATTTAATACTAAATGTATGCTTGCAAGTTGCATCTTATCATATTTCACATGAATGCATGCCGGAGTTATAGAAATCACCTCTTATACATATAGCATCACTCACACCTGTATATTCATTGTACTTTGATATCCATGAATGTTTATCGAAATCATGTTGTAAATCTTTAAGCATTTGTCAGGTGACACCTTTTTAATTAAACTTCCGCTCATGACATAATGTTAAAGACAATCTGCAACCATTAAATCAAGTCGCCCAGGTATATGAGAGGTGAGTTCTATGAAAAATGTTAGCACCCTGGTCATACGACACCTTGTCTATTAAATGAAACCCTATGCTTGGCACTTACTAACATCTAACTACATATTTAGATAATAACAACTGTTGTAAACTTAATTATAATGTTGACATATTCATAATATCTGAACTTCTTTTATATCCCGCATACAAATCTATGTTGAATTACGCATAATATGTATATCCAATATCTGTATCTCTAAGATCCCACGAAACGGATCCGAAACTCATTGTATGGTTTTGGGTTGCTCGTGACTATGTGTTATCCTTTTCTGAATTGTTTCTGTTGAACCAACCAAACCAATGACTTTTTATATAAGAAAATAAAAGGTATATAATTTCTCTTAATAGTGTACAACATCCCGAGGCGTGTGCGACGAGGCGTCGACCCCTTCGATGCTCACAAAGCTTGGCAAGACCATCTGGACAGGCTCGCGGCTATCGACCGTCTGTATCCTTCCCGCTACGGCCTCTACCTGAAGGACCGAGCATACCCCATCACCGACCTGACCGCCCCCATCGTTGACCCACTGAAGCCCACGAGCCTTAAAGGCATCGAATACGAACCGGATAACAAACCTCACTGGGGAACAGGTAAATTCTACTAATGTGTTCTTTGCACGATCATCTTAGTGTAAGGTAAATTAAGCTCTCACAAGGTTGGACCATTCTATTTTGCACTGACTTGTAAAGTCTCTTCTTTGTGTCTCGGAAAGACTGATTGTGAATTCTGAATGGTCAAATCTTGGCCACCGTCCTGATTTGCGTTATGAGTTAGGTGTTCAACGCTTTTAATAGGAGCTTCTTGTACGACAAGATGTTCTTATTGGATAACTTTGACCGTAACGCAACGAGATTTCAGAACTTGTAAATTCTATCTGGATCTATCCCACAGTTAATTCAATAAACATTTGAATTTAAACAATGTGAAGTTAGATCCGAAGGCATGAATCTATTGTTTAACTTATTGTAAGTCTTTGTTACGTATGCAATAAACAAATTTTATCCTCATTAAGTTATCTACTTACATATATAGTAATATAATATTCAAATTGTGTTGATATATATTCGTAAAATATACCTAGTCAGAGTTAGGTTTTAGTAAATTCAAAATTTTGTACATTAAGACAATAATGTTTTGGATACAAATTTAACAATGATTGTTGGATAAAATAATTAGATGGCAACGAAATTCATATTGTATGCCTATTACATCATTAAGAGACATAATTGACGAATTTAGAGTTAAATGTATTTTTATAAGTCAATCTATTACGAAATATTAAATTTATAGTACAAAGTTATTTACATGAACTAACACACTTCATTATTTTTAATTAAAATATAAAAGACCAATTCGTGTTTTGATTTAGTAGCATTAGTACCCACCCACATCATATCGATATCAGTATGTGTAATCAATTTGTATGTTCCATACGTTACTGCACATGCGACGAACGATCATGACATGACATCCATGGCAAACTCTGTGCGCCCATAACTCTCAGCACAAGTGCATGAACTGCATTGTATATAAGCAAGGTAACACTTACCTGTGAATGATCACTTCTAATAAAAGTGCGTCCTTCTGTCCGTGAACACTACACTCTTCTTACGATCTCGTAAATGTAATGTTTGTGTCCGTCCTCAATTTGAATTTCAACTTAATGACGTATTGATTGTGAGAATTGCCATGAAGGAGCGTTGCCAGCGAGGATTTCGGACGTGTTCAAAAAGGACCCATTTTTCGCTGAAGCCGAAAAATGGGCCGATTTTGACCGGTCGCTCCGAGGGAAGTCCCCGACGCCGGTGAAGCCGAGAATAAGCCCCCCTCGTGAGTGCGAGGTCGCATTTGACTCCGACGGTAAGGGCAGCAAACCCTACGCACCCTGTATCTTCGTCACGTCTTCAAGTCTTTATCTAGTTACTTCTAATTAACCAGAGATTTTACACTACAATAGCCCTACCGTAGACTCGACTCCTGTAGCATTTACGTTCTAAGTTATTTATTATTGAACTTCTTATTAGTATAACTGTGAATAAGACATACGACATCTTCATTCACGTAAAACTATTACCACCAATTCCCCAGAGTGTATGTGTTCCTTCCACAAATATCAATCTAACTGTATAATATTACATCTATTTTGAGATGCATGCTCGACAGCTTCTAAAACAATATTTTCATTGAAATAACAGAAGATATGTAAAAAGTTTTTCCAACAAAAGAGCAAAGTTTTTCTGTTGTGTTTGGCGAATTGGAAGAATTGTAAGAAGTAACTACAACACTAAGATAGAATTATGATCTACTGAAGGCTTCCAAGACACAACGATCTTTGCTTTAGTGTGTAACATGTAAATTTTCACCTCACTAGCGAGAAACCTCAAACACCTTTGTAAAAATACCGTTGTAAGTAAAAAAAAAAACATTTATTTATCATTGAAATCAAAAGTAAAGTTAACACTTTTGTATATTTCTGTATATTTTTTTCACATTTCTTGGAAATATTCATTATTCAATACAACATATAAAATGTTCTCACACAAAATAGAGTTAATGGTCTTTTAAAAAATAGGTATTAAATTCTCTGCGTGAACACAATTAACTTTTACACACACTTCTTCTCAATTATTGTTTTTTAAGCTAGCGAGGTGAAAAAAAAACTACATTGTGCCCTAGTATAGGTTTTGTATTAAAATATGACTATCATAGAATTACGAGAAAAAAAGATTTTAAATAGAAGTCGGTTCACTACTGCCACCGACATCGGTTCGGTGACCCCTCAGGTTGCATGAGTTTTGACTACTCACATTTGCTGGCAAATAGAAGCAATAATAAAATAGTCTTCTTTTACAGGAGATAGTTAAGCATGAGAGAAACATATACTAGGGGCACATTTTATATGATAATGATACCGAGATGTGACTGCCAAAAAATCTATTCTAAATTACCGTATAATAAGACTTCAACGAGTACTGTCGCTTCCGAACTTTTCGTGATAAATATTAAATTGATTATATTGAATACATTGTATAATTATATTCTATTAAACATTAGCATCACATCTGGGTATACCTAGGTTTACGTACAGGTAAGCTAGATGG
>DWKA01001231.1:0-12969 GCA_018249155.1 Panoquina ocola ocola | reverse complement strand
TTAAAGTGGGTCAAAATCGCGCCCAAAGAAGTCGGTTACAAACATACAGGTGAAGCTAATAAAAAGCGTGTAAAAAGTGTTGAACTAGCACTTATTAACTTTATAGATAATAGTAGTTCCACACATATTTTCATCCCAGTATACTCGTAATATACATATTGGAAAACTCAAAGGACTAAAGTCAAGGGTCACTAAAATTTCCAAAGAACTTATGCTATACACATCTTTCAATGTGATGTAACTGACTGCTTCCATACAATAATGATCATGATAGTTGACAGCAAAACGTGCCTAATAAACAGTTTCACTTAGAAAATTTTGCCGATTCTTCGGCACCCGGTCATTAACGTTTGGACACATTCCGTTGGGCTATAAGCACTTCATTAATTGCAATAGGTATGTTTACAGATTCTTATCACTAAGCAAATACTGTTAGACTTGCAACTAGGACAATTGATAAGCGTGAAGCACGTATGAAACAAATCCGCACTCATTATTCTTGCAGCCTGACAATAAAGTCAGAAATCCCGACTTTTAGACAATGCTAGTTTGTTACTTAGTTGGACGAAGGCGCCAAGGGAGCCACGTTAATCTGACAACTAACAAAGCACAATACAGCCTGCGGCCGCTAGCGGACTTATTAACGGGCCCCTGTCACTCTGCCGAGTAACTTTCAATTAGGACCTTCCCTCGGATCAACAACGGAACGAAATACTATTCAACCGTTATTGTTAAGCTATGCTGATTACATTACTGTGCACGTTTGCAATGGTATATCGAAGGCTCGAATAAATGCAGTAATGGAAGTTATTGATGTTTGCTGGTTACAAAAAAGCGTAATATTTTTGAATGCTGTAGTGATGTGGTTTGTCTGTGAAGAAGATAATTAGACAATGCTCTAATTAGCGAATGATTACAAAGAGATTGCGCTTTTATGCGGTCCTGTACATGTGTTTCATTCATTAATAAAAGTTTACAGTTTTTAATTTTGAGCAATGAACCTACAACTAGTTACTAACTTACTAACTAACTAACAGTGAAATAAAAACTACAATTTATTTTAAAATTAATGACAATTAACTGTAATCCTTTTAAGTTACCATTAATAATATTTTTTTTATTAAATCGTCACAACTCAGTAGTTGTGATTACAGTTGAATTAGGTACATTCAAAATGCTTACTGAAATAACTAATAATACAATCTGATTCCAAAAATGTGTAGATCAATGACGTTATACTTTATAATATACAAACTTTCACATTATTTGTGCACGAGAAAAAAAAATGTTTAAAACCGAAAATGTCACGCATATTAAGATCAATCGATAAACTGTTACATAGATTCTTGTTCTTAAGTTATTTTAACGGGATCTTTCTCAGAATGTCGACACTTCCGACGCATCGAGTGGGGATTGAATAATAGTTTCTTGACCAAGGCCAATATTTGTTGAGTACAAAAAGCCGATTTAAAAAAGGTACCGTGTAGAGGATGTGATTTGAATAAACACAAGTTTTGTAAAGAATAGTGCACGATACAACGTGCCGAACGCTTATATAAACTTGACAGGACAAATGAAGTTAGTTTAAAATCAAATCAAATAATTTTGCGCTGCCGAAAAAGAAACTGATTTTGATCTGATTGAAGATCATGGTCGATTCTTTGCATTTTTGCGTAATAACAAAATATGCATCAGAAGAGTATCCTGAATACCTAGAAAAATTGATTTTTACGTTTGTGTATCCATTTGTAAGCATACAATTTTGATTTATTATTGCACTACGATTTCAAAACCAAAAATTTAAATTCTGATACTAGTTATACCATTCACTTTTCAACTAAATTATATAGCACTTACAAAGATGAAAAAAAAACCAAATTTTACTTTACATTCGAAGCGACGCACGTCGCGACCCAATGTGACTCTAGCTTAATTTTACTCGGAAGGAACGCTTATCTGTATATCGGTGTATTGAACAATTTGATTGGAACGATATCGAGGAGGCTTTCGATACTTTTGTGTACGCTAAGCGCTTACAAAATGCATGCTATTTGTATATAGACTTTTAAGTAGGAAGACGATAAGATACCAAGGATTTTTATGACAATGAAGGCTATGCATATTTTATACAGATTAAAGGTTTTCCTTTGAAGGGTGTAACAAAGCCTTGCGTAGATATTTTCAAAAGTAACATGAAGTATGTTATAAGAAATTATAAAAACACCATAATCTGTATAATCTGTAGCACCGTGATAGAAGTACAAACAATAGGTACATATATTTTAATTGATAAGATATAAGTTATTCACATTGAAAAAAAATGTGGTCGCAATAAAATTGAACTCGCAGGCTAAGCTAATTGACATTAAAAAATTGGAAACTTTTATGCGGAAAATTGATATCCAAGGCTATTGTTGTGAATGAATTCACAATCATAACAACTTCAAAGTTCTCGAGTTATTTTCATATCTATCGAACAGGATGCAAACCATTATCAGTGCACTACGATGTCCTATTTGATAAAGATGTCAATAGAACTGTGTATTTACTTTCACAATTTAAAGTACCTATTGTAATGTAACTGGGTTTTTGTGTAGAACCAGTAACGGTTTTCTGGATATATCGATATTTGAACGAGAATCGATTTGAATTTATAGGTACAGGTTTAAAACCGTTATAGTAAGGAAACATTAAATTTATTTTTCTAATACAATTTTAAGTAGTAAATGAAATAACACATTTTTACAGTTGAATAATTAAGCATCTACGTCCGAAACAGGATCTAGCAGGGATGGGAAAACGACATTTGATTCCATCTAAACTCAACTAATCAACTTCTTATTTGTATTCTTAAATAATTACTTCTGCAATAATATCATTACTATTGCTAATTCTTGCTAATCTTTTCAAAAGTTTCTCTGTATCATGAGACTAGGTTTTATAAAGGACTCATGAATCAACTAACATAGTTTCTCCTACCTCACTGCCCCATCCGAGTTTGTCACAAGTGTCCATGGGCGCAAGGGGACGCTGGCACTGTCAGCACTTTTCCTACCTTTTTGTCTTAAAAAAAAGCAACAAATACAACAGCAACAGCATACAAAATCCATACCCAAACATTTTTCATTTCATAAAATGTAGTGCTACGTCATTCTTTGTTGTGTAGGATTCACGTCTTTCGTTATGCCAATTTCATCTAATTTGCCGTTGTCGGCTCGTGCTCAACCTCAGTGAAGGTTATACCATTTGCACGCCGTTTGCACGCGTGTTAGAGACAATTGTGTACTCACTGAACAATATTTATACCACTTTGCTTACTTTCCGGCTTTTTATTGAAGTGGAATTTTAATTTATGCATAAGTGTGCAAAAAGCTTAGGAATTCTTAGACGTTCATTTACATTTTTGGTCATTGACGTTGAAAATATTGTATTTTGATAGGGTTAAAATTGTACATTTATAATTAACTTCAACGTGAAATTCTGAATATTTACGACTTACGGTGATTTAACATCTCTAGGTACAAACAAAATCTTCCTCGATTATGAGTAGTATATACAATTTCAGATCATAACATCTAGTGCTATGAACTCGCAACAGACTCATCTCATCATCATTTATTTGTCCATGAATTACGCTGAACAAATCATGTCGTTCAAGTTGTCTATCCTAAATTGATTCCTCGAGTCCGCTGACATGCTTTCACCATACCACCGGGGCAGTCCAATCAACCAATTACAAACACAAGAGGATTTAGCCCATTAGCTCATTGAAGGAAATTAACAATTGCTTGAACTCCAAATAACTCGTCAAGCTAATTCCGTCACGTCAGTTATCATTTGTCTCGAGAAGCGCGACGACCCGTTTGTTGTGAAACGTTATCGTTAATATTGGGGATAATTAGCTATTGGTGGTTGGGCAAGGGAACGTATTTGTTCGAGCTCAGAGTGATTGAGAAGATTTAGGTCGATACGGTATCGGACAGACCTCGTGGACATATCTCGTTAAAGATTAAATTGGAGTTGGAGTTAACGATGAAACAATAATACATACAGAACAAGTTAAATAAGCTTTTAATGATGTTAAAATATTGTTATGAACCTTAAAAACATTTGTACTAGCCTTACCTAATGTATCAAAGGCCGAGTAATAATTGAGAACTGAAGAAGTAATAAAACTGAAAAACTCATAAAATTCTTCATTATGCGCAGACGGACAGCTGCATACTTAAACAATTCAGTTCTACAAATGACGGTTAATGTGTTAAATTGCAGAATTGCTTCAAGGCCAAGAACGACGGAACGATAAGAAGTGGTTGATGGATGCGCGGACGCACTTACTCACATCCTCTTGATAGTCTTGGCTAAGAAATATTGCACATGATAACATCTGAGTTGGATGTTGCTGTCATTTCATCCCTCAATACAATACCGACCAGTGAAGTCTAAATAATATCGCTAGAGACCAGCTCTACATTCGAAATTGGGTCTTAATTCACTGCTTCAAAAGGTAACTTTACGTTGTCATTTCTTTCATATTTTATTTTCTTTATGATTTCCTTTTATACATAATATATATGGTAAGAAGTATTTTTAAAACGCAGATACACTTCATCTCTCTAAATCTATCTTCTCTATATTACAGGCACCTTTAGCTAATTTCAATAAAGTCACATATAAAATTAATCTTACACCCGACGAAGTGGAATTTTCAACTCATTAGCACAAAGACAGGTATAGAATGTACAGATTTACACATTTTACTACACGTATTTTATTTCATGTAGCATAGTAAATTACTGACATTAAGTCTACTTTATGATCACCTTAACGATTACATTCCCCAAGCATGTACGTACAAATTGAATGTCGCACATTTGAGATACACAGAGGAAAGTAAACCTAAAACGTATCCATATATGGTCTAAATTGAGTGAAAGTATTCAATCGACTGGCCTATAAGGTCTTAGCGTAAATGTTGAGATAAACTATGTCCTGTTTGTATTCTAAGTAATTTGACTATACCTAAAATGGTATGCGTCGAGTGAATACAGTATACAATGATGTATTCAATAGATATTAATAATACATGTACATAAAGTAGCCGTGGTTGTAGGAAATAACCGAGGTACTACTAAAGTGAAAATTACAGTTTGTAGAATGGTCGACCAGGAACAAGTATTTATTCAAATTCACATCAGCGACAACTCAGGTACGTCAAATTCTAATATTATGGCATGAATTCGAGATTTAAAGGGACATTTATGTTTTGACCAAAATTATGTTATTGATACTGAGATTCATATTGATGATAAACTAAGTGAAAATGAATGTAAATATACCATTTTAAATTTCGTTTCATTGTAAAATTTAATATGAGAAATAACTTTTTTTTTTCAGTTGGTTCGACTAACAACCAAAAACGAAATATTCATATTTTGTTAATAAATTATTGCATAAACCATTAAAACATACTAATTGATATTAAAAACCAAAGTGACTAGTAGACACTATTTTAGATGCACTGAAATAAGTAACAGTGTAAACTCTGGAATCGCCGATGAAGCAAAAAATAAAATAAGGCACATAAAACACCCAATGATATTTCAGTAGAGTTTTAAAACAAAATAACTGAAGTACGTCCTAACCGAAAGTCCAGACTTATTACCGAGAGTGGTATCTATGTTCCAGCAAATTCCCGCTCTCGTCCATATCTCACGAACTTTCAACGTTTCCATCCCGTTTTTTTCTACTCTTAAACTATCTGCATATTTCATAGCAAAGTTGGATCCTACATGCCTTCGCTGCAATGTTATTGTTGTTATTTGTTTCAATACTACTGTATCTTTTAGCATTGTAATAACTTCAGAATAAATACCATATGAATCAGTTTCGCCACTTCCGCTGAAGTTAGGGAATTTTAATTTGTGTTCAAGAGTTTCTACAACTGGTTATTCCTTTCGATATCAAAATACATTACGTTTATTATTAGAAACAAAAAATAACGTACACTTACTTTATCAGTGACACCTATTTAAAAAATATAGAGCAAGAAATCTTGTCTATTTTATAATGCTAAAAAAGATGTCTCTACCATGTTATTACCTGCCTTAGTGTCTGAGTGAAATTAGCTGTAATGTAGAATCTGCTTTTGCGCAATATTCCACATTTACTTGTCATTCGATAAAGGACGGAGCTCTAACGATACCGACTCCTACGGATTTTCATGTAAATGTTCGTCAAGATAAGTCACCGGACTGACGTGGAGTCTCAAACCCTGGCTTATGGCACGATAACCCTCGCATGTTCAAGTTGATTGTAAGGTCAACAGTCCTTTCTTAGTAACCTACGCACACTGTTGATTCTAACGCATTTTTGCAAACACTTCCCTTGTTATTTTGAATGTAAACGGGTACACGCGATTTGTTTTTTATTAACCGATATTTCGAACCTTCCCTTGTTTAAGGCAAATTTTTTTGACTTGATTTTTGAAGGTTCATCTCCAGTTTCTACATTATTTACACTAGTAAATACTTTATCTAGAGTTATCGATGAAACCTTTGATACTATGACTATTTCAAATGAATTTTAGACTACAATTTTCAAGCTCATTCTAAGCTGCTACGTTATAGTTTCTGCTCTAAATTTCTATATAAATTCTCATAACCAGAACATTCAACAGTGTGCACACAACGTTCAAAGTACCCGGCATGATTGTGAGGTCGCATGTATTATGCATAAAACTCGACCTAACTCGAATCCAAATCAATCCACGATACTTGTATAATGCGGACGGGCAAAACAAAAAGTGCTTACGTAATGAGGGCGAGGATGAACCTTGTTTGCCATTCCTTTGAAGCTCCACGATTCATGTTATTGGCGATATTTGACTCTGAATTACGTGAGGAAACACAAACAAGTTTGATATCGACTGTAATTTGTTCGTTCCTTTGTTGGTGATTTATTTCGTAACTTAATAATAAATTATTTTACTCGTATCTATTTTCCATAGAGATTTTAATAATTTCAAGCCACAAGTCAAAGCTACAATTTGTCAGTACATCTAATAAATAAACTATCATTTCAGAACGCCTCCCCTTCAATCAGAAGATATCTTATTTTGGCAACGCTCGGCAAATTACTCCTAATCTCTATTGGGTCTCCCTTCAATCCGGATATAAGGCCCTCATGTTATTATCTACTACCAATCTATAGGGCGAACCGATGCAGCGATTAGCGAATGCGCTTGCCCGAGCGTACACAGCCGGCAGATAAGGGTTCGATAACACTTAATGCAGATGCCTGCCATCCCAAGACCGCTACCAACAGCTTACAAGTAAATAAACTTGCACCGCGTACATTGCGCCCCCACTACAGACAAAAGGAAAGTTTAAATTAGTAAAAACGGAAATGGGCTTCTGCTTTCGAATTATTGTTCTAGAGCAGTGGCAAGATCGCGTGCCGTTCGTCCGCGAATATGCAAATTTTGGTACTACGAATAATTGTCTGCCTACTTTTACCGGCCTAATATCAGCAAGCAATAAAGAGTGGCGAGCTCCACGAAGCAAAATCCTAATCGTATGCATTACATTCCCTGAGGAGTACCTCAAGGCACGTTTCTGGAGTCACTTTTATTTATTTGTCAGTTGAGACTCGGAACTCGTGTTTTCACAGCAAATACTTAAAGTCTCGAAAGTTAAACGTTAAATAGTTTCTTGTTTTCGGTGTTACGAACTGTTTGTGAAGCATAAAGTCTTGTCGCTAATTTTCGT
This sequence comes from Panoquina ocola ocola, assembly GCA_018249155.1. Lineage (NCBI taxonomy): Eukaryota > Metazoa > Arthropoda > Insecta > Lepidoptera > Hesperiidae > Panoquina > Panoquina ocola. The sequence goes on along the minus strand of DWKA01001231.1, from coordinate 5,200 downwards.
TATTTGTACGCAAAAGTACTCCGACGTGTCGAGATTTCCAAATGTCTTAAAGTTTGCCAACACTCTCTGTTTGTTGTTTGCATGGCAATACTCTTGAACATGTTTAGGGTTAAATGACGTTTCTTGTAATAAAAACAAAATATTTTAGTTCAAACATAGGGCAAGAAAAGTAGCTTGACTTTATATTTATTTTTTTCTATATATTATACTTACAACTATACTGATGCTTATTAAAATGAGTTTTTCAGAATATCCATTCATCTCCTAGGAAATATTTTTTCTTATTAAAAGACAATCGCATAGTGCATGCTTGAATATTCATTAAATTATTACATAAATGAATACATAAGTATTTTAAAAACATACAGCTAAACCAGCGGAAGAAATTTATCACATTACTTTAATCTACTAATTTCATTTTGTGGTTATTTCGTAAACCATAAAGCAGTTAAATTTTCCTTTCATTGAATAGGCTAATTTTTTTTTAGTTTTTATTAACCAAATTTCCAACCTCGGAAATTCTTAATAAAGATGAGCAGTAAAATTTTAAGCGAATAAACAAAAATGGAAACCGGGGACGAAATGTGGAGCAAGAGCTGAATGCAACGGTTTGATAATGACTGAGTTTATTTAAAGGTGAGTGAAATATCTTTAACAAGTGGTCTTATTGCAAAAGATGAAGCGATGAAAAATAAGAATATTCTATCAGTTAAACAAGTAGGAACTGATAATAATACTCAGAATACCGTACATTTGAAAATGTGTTGACTTAAAAAATTAAAAGGATTAACTTCATAATAATTTCTGAGCTTATTTCCGACAGCAAAAACAAGTTACTCCAAGCTAAGAAGGCAGCATCTAATCTTGCAAATTCACAAAAAATACACTTTCTAATTTGTGTGTCTATTTTTCTAAAAATATCTGACATATTTTATCACGAAGCCAGAAACTAGTCATATCACTTGATTCCGTCGATCAGACAACTACTTTATGGCGAGTGAAACATCCTTTTCCCAATGCAACACAATGTGCATTATAAAACAAAGCACAAGTACTGTTCTACAGTTTGTTATTATTTTAAGCGAATAAACTGAGGGTTTTGTTAAAGCAATTCTTATTGGAACAAGGTATAAGCGGTTTACGGTTACATTTAATAAATAAATATTAGTTTTAGTTACACAAAACTTAGTTGTTAAATTCACTGTACTGCAAAATTTGTTTGAGGTACACTGAACATTATTTCGTACGGATGGCTCTAAATTACGTTACATTTCACGTTCACTGTCTTGTTTGAATATAGCATGATTTTGTATAAAGTTTAGAGAATCCCTCTAGCGGAAACTAAGCGAAACTTAAACTATGTGTCTCTTCGTCTTAACGTCTCCTCGTATAACTTAATGGCTACTTTGACAGTAGTCTTGTACTGTTGGTGTTTCACACTTCAGTTATCTATTTAAAATAATATTTTCTAAAATTTTATATAATTATTAATAGTATTACTGATGACTTAATTTCTATTATATTATTTCATAATTTGTGTAGTATTTTTATGTTCTCCGTTATAACTTTACCGAACATGAAAAATTAAATCTTTTCGTCTTATAAGTTTAGTGTGTGCATTTTAGTCTTATTTTAAATTTCCCTAATTAATTAAATATTAATACAAATTATAATTAACTAAACATTAAAAATCGCTCCGGTTGTGCCACACACGCCATCTCTCAGATCTTTGTTATAGCGAATTTCATTGTTAACGATTCAATGGTCCCAGTTTTTTTCAATCGTTTCATTGCAAGTGTTGAATGTTATGAATGATTTATAGCAAGCTTTGTGTCCCGATTTGTGTGTGTGATTTTATTGACTGCCGGCTCTAAATTAAAATCGTGTAGTTCTGTCACAATGTTTTCGATTGATTCATGATCATTTGGTTTAGGCAGGAAATTTATGGGTTCAGTTTTTATGCGGAAACGGATTAATGTTTTGATGATAACAACGCAAAAGAAATTCGTGATATATACTACACCTTTTATGGATTTTTAACGCTTACTTTTATCATTATTGTAATATCGATTCAATTTTTTTTACTTATGATAATTCTACAGTGTAATTGTTTTCTATCGTTTTAATTAAAGCTTTAGAACTTTTAACCACCACGTGGTGGTGTAAAAAATTGCACAGTAATCTGTAGCTCATTACACGTAAGGGGCTTACGTTGATCGATGCAAGTGATCTGCAGGGAAGGAGGGGTCACATAATGAACCATTCATGCAGGACATATGATAAACATTAGTGTATAAGCTTAGGAAATTATAAATTACATTATAAATAGCACACTCTGTCGCAAGCAAACAAGAATGGAATTTGCAAAAAATAATGGTATAAATAAAATAACATACTCGTAGCAAGACTTTATCTTAATGGAAGTACGGATATTAGCAAATTAAGTGTCAGACGCTTTAACTAACGATAATCGGGACCTAAAGATTAACATGGATGTTAACTTAGGCTCTTTCTGTCTATGTGAAGCTATTAAGCCGGTTCATACCCACAAAAACTGTCTTAGGAAGAATAACACTTAGGATTGGCATCAAACAGAAGCCGGGCTATAAGTATTTCCATCCTTAAAGTATTAATGAACAAAGTACAGTAAAAATAATTACCTTAGATTTTTTTCGTTACGTTACGTTACGTTAAGAATTCAAATCATTAAAATTTTTATAAACATCATCTTAACACCTACTTTTATCGATGTCCGACTTACACGAACTGCATGGTCACCGTACAGTAAGACTATTATCACGCCACTAATCGATTTGAACCCCATCATTGTACAGATCTAACCGTTGAACCGTTTTATTTTATTGTCCTTTCTAACCCACACATTTAATTTTGACCCTATCGTTAACTTCGACAATTTTTATTTGCCTTAGCATAATTTGTGTTTCATCAAAAACGTCTTTTATGGAAAAGGAATAAGAATTACATTAAGTTAACATCAGCGAGCATCAAAAATTGCAGAAAAAGAATCGAAAAAATAATTTCATATCATAATAGTTCCTTATTATACTATTCGTAAGGTCGTATTTGGCATGAAAGTGAAACTCTAACGTTATTATGACTTTTATAATTATTCATAGGAACAGGGAGTTTATTAAGTTTGATTGAGCAATATTTGTTAATTTATAAAAATGGAGTCATCGTTTACGTTGGGCGTGTGGCGACGCTTTCCCACGACTAATGTTTATCGGTACTTAGTTTTAATGAAATTCGATACGGTAATGGACCGCGACGTTTAATCATATTATATAAAATGTTAATAAAACTTGTCTTTGAACTATGAAAATGTATGCCACATTAGTCAATATGTTAAAGGGACAGTACGAATAAGTCTTAAGCTGTAGATCTGATAAAGATAATGTATTTGCATTGAATAGTACATATTAATAAGATGTCACTAATTTTATACTTTCAAATCGTCGCAAACGCATTCAAATGATGAGTTTACTTATACCTAATCATCAATATTAATCAAGCTGAACAAATTATTAAATGCGGTGATTGGAAACAGTCATATTAATAGGTTTTATATAAAAAATGTCTGGTGAATATCAGATTGTGTTTTCAAATAATATAAAACCAAGTATCTGAGAATTTATGACTCTAGGCGCTGTCCTATTGCCATCGCTCGTACGATGCTGCGATGCGAATGTCATAGTGCAACGTCGTGCGTCACTATGAAATCACATCGCAGCATCGTACGAGCGATGGCAATAGGACAGCGCCTAAGACCGTTAAACGTCTTAAATATTCAAAAGCAAGGAATAAAAAGATCTATGAACAGATTTTAAATAACAATGCGTAATTGGGCTCGATACCCAGTCTGTTCAAATGTATAGCCATAGTTTGTATGTATCTACAGATACATTAATATTTTATTAAAATACTTATTACTTATATTAAGATGGCTAGTGGATTTAAAAGGATTGCAGATACAATGCACTAGAAAACCATTTCAATTATGTTTTACTATAAAACTATAGATTAATAACAAGAACATAACAAATCCCAGAGATGTGCTTAGAGTTTGTAATAATAAATAAAATGGGAGTGTTATTAGAATTTAATGAAGATTTTCGAAATCTCTGCACGAGCGCTTCATGCACTGCTCTTAGACAGAACAAAAATGTAGTTGTAATACAAACACCTTACCTTATGGGTAATCGGAAGAAAATAGGCCCTGAAAAAACGTTTTGTTGTTATGCCATAAAACATTATTATTAAGTTGTACCTAGCATTTAGATCAAATTGATACTTATTGTTAGTAGGTTTTTGTCACAAGTGTGCTTATACCTACTTTTTTTTTCAATAACACTAAGTAAATTTAAATACTGTGTAAACTCCATATAGCATTACTCGACTTAACAAACTACCTAAATCGATGAAGTTACATGATTTTCATTGGTTCGACTTGTACAATGTAACATCACATGTTTATCTTAGCTGCTAAACTATAATTAAATTGATAACAACAGCGCATAAACATTGCTTATATGTTATTTAGAGTTTACACTGTAATTATTATTGTTTTGTTGAACGATTTCAAGAGTACTTAATTTGACCGTTCGTTAATTGCTGCCTATAAACAATATTATAATGCAGGGGTCAACAATGCTTTCATTGGCGGTCCGTTTCTCAAAAAAACATGACCGTCGCGGTCTGAAATGTATTAAACTGCACTTGGTATTTATGTGTAGGTACGTTATCAATGGACAGATAAAACGATTCCGTTGGTATATGGAAGGCAGTAAAGACAACCCGTAATTTTCAAAATTTTCAAATTACATATTTACTCATGAACATAATGAAAATATTTTATGTTGTCACAAGGTCCGCATAAAATAGGTCGCCATTCGCGGTTCGCCATTTGGAAACCCCTGTTATAATGTATTCAATTTGCCTTCGTGTACAAATTTGATAACAGTTAAAAATGTGTGGTTTAGTTATAAATTTTTTGAACAATTACCTAGTATGTTGATACTTAGTATACTTAGTATGTTGGTTCAATATATAGATGTAGTCAACGGTCGGCCGGTTCAGTCATACTGATTAGGATTATAAATGAGTGCTACGAATGTTGTTAGTGTGATTTGCAGATAGACACGTGTTGACTTGCGTATATTGTTGATGTCCTTGATACCAC
>DWKA01001230.1:0-12970 GCA_018249155.1 Panoquina ocola ocola | reverse complement strand
GCACCTTGACGGTAAGCGCCTGGCGCGCGTTTTTTAGGCCTATCATCATTCTATACCTTCTCTGTTTTCTATGGGTATCTGTGATAGGAGTTTTCAATAACGATTTCGTTACTTGCAAGCCACTTATGTAAAAATCGATAAATTCTAGTGAATTTTCATCCCTGTTCGCGACAATACCTGAAATACTTCCAGTTGTCAATATAGAAACAAAAACATTTTGAAATGGAACGCAACAACGTCTTTGCTTGCGTCATTGTCATTCCTGTGTCATATGGATTATGTCATCAAGTAATCTTATGTCAAGATTGTCAAGTTAGGTAAAATGAAAACAGAGCAAAGTCCTATAAAATAATATCGCCGTATTTGGAATTTATTGGCGTACAATTGTTATCACTTGGAAAAGACCGGCCGTATCATCTGTGTTTTCGATGGTTTTTAGGTGCTCCAAAGTCAGTGTCATCGAAGTATAAGTGTGGTGCAATAGCCGATATTTTTAAGCTGAACGACGATGCACAATGTTGGAAGGTCTAGTAGCATGGGTCTTGAACAACTACCTTGGAAAATACGTAGAGAACCTCAACACGGATCAGCTGAGTGTCGCTCTGCTGTCAGGTATGATTTACATTGACAATATTCTTAATAAACATGCATTACATTTTGTTCCGAATTTGCTAGACCATAATTAGTTTTTCACGTGACTCCGAATATTTGTAAATATTCGGAGTTAAATCAGTTAAAACGTCAGTGAAGGGATGTTTATTTCAGAACTCAAATTTATGCATTAAAATTATGTATTAGATAATATTTATAAATGTAATGAGAAAATTTTAAATTAAAGTACAGGAAGTGCACAGCACAGATTGCGTGGGAGAATGTAATGAGCTAAATACATTCCGATCCTGCGTCATTTGAATGTGATTCAAAATAACTGTTTTTCTAAGAGTAGACTGATTGTAACTAGCAGATATCCATTGTTATTAAGTAACTATGGCCTTCTTGTTAACAATCTATGATTCAATTATTTGATCACTATTTTAAGTCACATACCTGAGGATGTGTTGCTGAATACTACATTAACAAAGTAGACTAATATTTGCTCAATGGTCTGGTGTTATTGTCTTTTCCTCAAGGAATTTGACTGATCCCATAGGATTTCCAGGATAAATACTGTCCTAGGTGTTATACCAAGGTACCCTCTATAAGTGTGCCAAATTTCATGAAAATCGGTATGGCAGTTTTTGCATGAAGGAGTAATAAATCAACAAACAAACTTTCGCATTTATAATATGGTCATAATCTGTGTTATAATATTTTACTGATAATGGCATATTTCTGTGCATTTATGATAATTTTAGGTAAGGTAGAGCTAGAGAACTTGCCCTTAAAAAAAGATGCGCTTCGTCACCTCGGCTTGCCAGTGGAGATTAAGGCAGGGTTCATTGGAAAAGTACAGCTGCATGTTCCGGTGCGGCAGATCCGCTCTGCTCCATGGGTTATTGCCATTGAGAAGCTTTACCTAGTAGCGGCTCCTGTTAATCTAGATGAGGTATTGTTATAATAATTACCCAATTTTTGTATGATTATTATTTCAGTTATGCATTTACATGCATTACAACTCAGTTTTATTTATTTATATGCATAGTATTGTAATGCACATAAAACAAATGTGTATTACCTACATAATATTATTATTGTAGTGGGACAGTGCAGCGGAGGCCTCGTTCGCCCATGAGCGCAAGGTGGCGATCCTGGACGCGCTGGAGGCGCAGTGGCGCGCCGAGCATGAGGCCAGCGACGCCGGCTACTACGCCGCCTCCTACTCCTCGTGGCTCAGCTACGGCACTGGCCTGCTCGCCAACATCGTCGAGAACCTTCAGGTACCGTGCTATCCCATTAGCGGACGACTCGCTACAACTTACATGTCTTTATATTATTATTTATATGAACCAGTTGAAGCTGAACGACGTGCATATTCGCTACGAGGACGCCCTGACATGCGCGCCGTATGCGTTCGCGTGCGGGCTGGCGGTGGAGTCGCTGGCGGCGGAGTCGTGCGACGCGGAGTGGCGGCGCGGCTTTACGCCGCCCGCGGAGCCCTGCTCCTTCAAGTTGCTCGAGCTGCAACACCTCGCCGTCTACTGGGATCCCATGCTCGTGCCCGCCGGCATGATGGCCGACTGCACCATTGCGGAACTAACTGTGAGTAACACATCGGTGATCCAGGAATCAGATTGTGAACAGACGGTGTCCATTGCATTAACAATTCAAGAAACACATAATTTGTATATAACCTCTCGCCGACAAGTTGGCAGCGCATCAGGTACTATGTGATCATTGGGCTATCACGGATTTATGAGAGGTTCCTAAATCGATACGTTTTTGGATCCTTAAATTATGTTTTAACTAATTTTTTCCTTGCTCAATACAATTTGATTATGAGTCTTATAACATTCGGGTACAGGAACGAATGCGCGCGACATGGGAGAGCGCACACCGGTTCGTGGTGTCGCCGACGGGCGCAAGCGCGCGCGTGCGGCGCGAGCGCTGCGAGCAGCCGCTGCGGGACCGCGCGCGCCCGCGCCTCGCCTGCCACCTCACGCTCTCCGCCGTGGCCCTCAGGCTCACTCAGGTATTAACTCCCGACATTGTATTTTAACATTTTTTTTTATCATAACATTGCCAGTTAGTCAAAGAGTGTTAACAGAACAGCTTTACTAATAAATAAATACAATGCAGTTACTAATGTTGCATCATGTTTTTTTCTCTTTGCCGTAGCTTGTAGGCACCCGTAGACAAATTATTTAAAAATAGGTTTTCAGTGTTAAAATTGGAGCGTTGTATTTTTTTTTGTATAGCGTCAGTGGCGTGAAATGGCTGGGTGTACTCGCGGGCTGGAGCGCCTGGCGCGGCTGCGGGACGTGCGCGCGCTGCGCCCCGACGTCCCGTTGCGCGGGCACGCGCGCGCCTGGTGGGCGTACGCGCTGCGGGCGCACGCGCCCCACCACCGTTGTGAGTTACATTACCATACCACGTTTACACTCCAACTGTTTACATTGCTCCCCAAGAGATGTTTGCTATTAAGTACTTAAATTTTAATAATCTGTGGCAGGGCTTGATCCGAAACCAAGTTGGGAGTCGTGCTTGGAGCAAGCGCGGAAGACGGTCCAGTACGTCGACATCTGTCTGGGCATCCTCAGCAACCCGGCGGGCACGCTGCCGCCGGAGAAGAAGGCCGCCAAGGACGAGTACGAGTGGGGCATGCCGCTCAACGTTCTCAAGCCCCTGAGAGAGGTACGCTACACATACCATACCCAGTTAAAATTAACGCCGATCCGGTTGGCCCAGATTTGGTTAAGATCACACTGCAAAGTCTCAAGCATAGTATGCTTTGAGACCATGTCGTGAACATCCAGCCAGAAAGGGACACGCGATCAAGCATTAATTTATTTAAAATAAAAGTACTTTAAACGTTACTTAGTCTGCTTACCATCACCTCGTCAGTGGGCGCTGACCCTTAATCTAAAATTAAGGTTGATACAATTTTCGAGTAACGTCACGCGCGGTTCATCAACAGATCGCGATGCGCAAAGTCCCCGTATCGACGCCGGCGTCGACTCCCGAGCAAGCCAGCTCCGGGCGGAGCGTGCTGGTGCGCTGGTTCCCGCAGTGGTGGGGCTGGTACGCGCCCGCGTCGCCGCCCGCCAGCACGCCGCTGAGCAGCCCCACGCAGCCCGCCGCGCCCCCGCCCGGCGCCCCGCCCGCGGCCCCGCGGCTGGAGGACGAGATTCTGGACGTGATCGCGGACTCGCTGGACGACAACACGCTGCTGCGCCGGGACGCCGTGTTCGGCCTGTTCGAGTTCACCTTGGAGAGGGGCTCGCTAGACCTGTGCACGGAGCCCGACGACGTGACGAAGTTAGTTAATTTCATTGTCTCCCACCGGCGAACAGACGCTACGGGGTGTTTTTGTAGTGTATGATTAAGTTAAGTCTTGAATTACTATATTCTTTTTATTAGTAACGAAGTAGTTAGTAGAGCAATTTTTCCTCCTATATTTTGGTATATAACTCAAAGGACAATTCAAAACGTATTAATACGTAAGCGATGTGCGTGTGTCCAGCGGCGCGGGCGGCGCGGGCGGCGCGGGCGGCGCGGACGGCGCGGGCGAGGGCGTGGAGCTGCAGTTCTCGGCGGTGCTGGTGCGCGTGGAGTCGCGGCCGCGCGCCGGCGCGCACGCGCTCACCGTGTCGCTGGGCGCGCTGTGCCTGCGCGAGCGCATCACGCCGCGCTCGCTCTTCCCCGTGCTCGTCGCGCCGCAGGTACCCACTCTTATAGTATATATGGCATTCGTTGATTATTTAACGTGACGTGTGATTAATTAATTGGCAGTGAAGTGAGCGGTCAATATTTAAGCACGTAACAAATTTGGTATAAGTTATTTTAGTTGTTTTTAGAAAAACTGTTTGAAATATAACAGCTTGGACAAATAGTGATCGAGGGCAAAATAATATGATTTATAACTATAAAGAAAGAAAGAAAGAAAGATCATTTGACAGTTTTGTATCAACGAAGAAAAAGAGACGTACTACATATCGCATAGTAATGTAGCTACTTTGTGTTAAACCAGGGCATGATTCGCGAGGGCCTGGGCGGCGCGGTGGGCGCGGCGGGCGGCGCGTGGCGGCGCGCGGCCAGCCCGCACGAGGGCGCGCTCGCCGAGCCGCTGTTCCAGCTCAGCTACGAGCGGCGCCCGGCCGGGCTGGCGGCCGACTACAGGTCAGTCTGCCCACCTTTATAAAATTCAAAAAGAAGAAATCTGTGTGTATACTTTAAAAGTCGTTTAAGTTAATCCGGCACGTCCACTTGACGTCCGTCCGGCAGGTTGCGGGTGAAGTCGCGGTCGATCGAGGTGGTGTGGAGCCAGGCGGCGGCGCGTTGGGCGGCGCGCTTCGTGCGCGCGGCGGGCGGCGCGGGCGCCACGCGCGCCATCGCCAACGTGCGCGACCACACGCGCGCGCGCCTCATGACGCAGTGGGACCGCCTCGTGCACCAACACCACCAGCGCCGGCCGGTGAGCACGACGCGAGGGGCCCGCCTTAACCGTTTAAAAAAATATGTATTCTATCATACGACAGTAATCGTAAGCCAGCTGTACGTGTCCGTGCGCAGGGCCCGCGCGGCTCGTGGGCGGTGGAGCTGGACATCTCGGCGCCGCAGATCCTGCTGGTGGAGCAGCTGTGCTCGCGCGACGCGCCCGTCATCGTGCTGGACTTCGGCCGCCTGCGCCTGGCCAACGCGCACCTGCCCGAGCCGCGCCCGCCGCCGCGCCCCGAACACGACCACGACGACGACGACGAAGGTGTGGACAGGAGGAGGGTTACCGCCTCGAAGTTATACCCGCTCAATAATGAGTCTTCAAATGGAGACTGAAATTAAACCGAAATGTTTGTCGCAGACATGTTCATGACGCCGTGCTCGACGCCGCCCGGCAGCCCGCTGTCGCCCGCGTCGCCGCCCGCGCGCGCCGCGCCGCCGCCGCCCATCGACGTCGAGCACCTGCACTCCAGCCTGTACGACAGGTAGCACCCACACCCCACTCCTCAAGTCGACCCTGGGTTCACTTCCAAGAAGTACATATAAATGTTATATGAAATATGTTTAGGTATAACATCGAGTTGAGCGACTTGCAAATCTTGGTGGGCCGCGCGCGCGACAACTGGAAGTACGCGCACACCAAGACCACCTCGGCGCTGCACTTGCTGGACCGGTTCAGTATATCGCTTCAGGTCGGTATATCGCTCGGTTACCGCCTTAGCTCAACATTATCATTATAAATACATTTGCCTAGTAACTGTCAAAACGTAATACAAAATAAGAGATTTTTTGACTGTTGATTAGTTTAAACTTATGCATAATTTGAATGTATAATAAGTTGTTTCTTCCAACAACAATAGTAGTGCCAAACAGACATCGATTAAGATGGTAGTAACGCGCGTGGTGTGTGTGTGTGTGCGCAGGCGGAGCGGCGCGTGGTGGCGACGAGCGAGCCGCAGTGGCCGCGCGCGGCGCTGTGCGGCTCGCTGCCCGCGCTCACCGTGCACCTCAGCGAGCACAAGCTGGCCGCCGTGCGCGCCGTGCTGCGCGCCGCCGCCGCCTCCGCCGCCGACCAGTTCGTGCCTCACTTTGTTCTGCTTAGCAGCTCATGTGGTTGCCCCTTTAAGACATCTGCCCACTAATTATATTGTATAGGCTAGGCCAAGCACCTTGGCCAGCCGTAAAAGAGACAGATAGATGCGCAAAAGTTCGTTTTTTAGGTATCGAGCCAATTACGATCCCCCGGTACCTAAAAACGACTTCTAAAATCGACTTCTGGGCATCTATCTGTCTCTTTCTTACGGCTTGCCAAGTTGCTTGGCCTAGCCTGTACCATACCGTGACTGTACTATGAGCGTATCAGAGTCGGAAAGCCTGATACCCTCTAATATGAACACTGAAGTAATAACTATACGTAACGGGTTCAGTGACGGGAGTCTCCGCATATCACCTCCGTATCATTCTCGTGTTACACTCGAGCATAGCGGTGATAGTGACGGGAATCTCCTCTTATCAGCTCGGACCAATGCATTTTTTCAATGTGATGTAATATTGATAGTACTATCGGAGGCGTGTGCACGCAGGTGGAAGGAAGCGCCGAGCGGCGAGAGCGAGCACGCGGGTGACGCGGAGGAGCGCAGCGAGTGCTCGGCCAGCGAGCGCTCCGAGCCCGCGGCGCAGCAGCACGCCACGCTCTTCCTGCTGCAGTTCGCCATCGACCAGCTGTCGCTCGAGGTACCGCCGCTAGCTCCCGCGTCAAACGTGTAACTTGTGCGACCGGCGATGACGACAACGTATCGATGCGCAGGTGCAGTCCCGCGGGCGCAGCATCGCCGAGGTGCAGGTGATGGGCGTGCGCGCGGCGCTGGCGGCGCGGCCCGCCGACACCTCGCTGTCGCTGTCCGTGCACTCGCTGCTGCTGGTGGACGCGCTGCAGACGCATGGGCCCGACTTCGAGCTGCTCGTCGCCAGCCACAAGCACGTCGGGTAACTATCACCTGCCTCCCCCCATCCCCCGCCCGCTCGTACCCTCTCCCGGTCGCTAACGGCCCCGCGTGTCCGCAGCATGGACACGGCGTCGGGCAGCATCCGCGGCTCGGAGCCTACGTCGCCCACGTCGCCCGCGTCGCCCGACGCGCGCGCCGCGCTGCCCGCGCCCACGCCGCTCGCGCTGCACCGCGCCGTCTACAGCCTGCACCACGCGCACAGTGAGTGCTCATCTCTTCATGGTAGATCATCACATATAATATAGCTTAATTAAAGTCAATACAAAGTTTCGTATCATTTCAGATCTCGACTCGGACCGCCTAAGTCCGCCACCAAACTGGATGGGGGCCAGCTTTAGTAGCAGCGGCACGGCGTACGACGCGGCCGACGGCCCGTGGGGCGAGGCGGCGTGGGGCGCGGGCGGCGGCGGCGGCGGCTGGGTGGCGCCCCCGCTCGTCGACTCCGAGGCGCTCATTGCCATCGAGCTGTGCTTCGTCAAGGGCGACGGAGACTCGGAGGATCTCAGGATTGCCAACATTCTGTTCAACAACTTGGATGTCATCGGTATATTTTATTCGTGTTCAGTCATTTACTACTACTACAACTGCTACTAAAGCCATCTGAAATATTTATCTCAGATATTTTGCCAATTCTGAAAGGAAGGTGGTGAAACATCCATTCGTGTGCTTCAGTAGCGTACAAATCATAATTAAGTTGCACTTACTTACTAAAGTTCGTTTGATTCCTTGACAAACTGTTGACTATTTACGACAGCGAACCAGGAGACGATCGTGGAGCTGATCGGCTTCGCGCACCGCGTGCTGGGCGCCGGCAAGCCGCCCGCCGAGCCGCCGCCCGCGCCGCCCGAGCCGCCCGCGCCGCCCGAGCCGCCCGCAGAGCCTGACGAAGCCGCAGAGCTCACGGAGCCCCAGGTTTTCATGCACAAATACTTAATAAAAAAATACTTAATGGGTTTAGTGGATCTTTTAAATACATATACAATATACTCCGTTTTGCCGTTATCTAATTAGAAAGTGCAAAAAAGAATAATCAAGAATAATAAATTAAATAAGTAATTGAGGGTAGACTTAAAACTCGCCAGTATAATTATTGTACGACCGTGTGTGTGTGTGTGTGTGTGTGCAGCGCGAGCGCGGCGTGCGCACGGAGATCACGTTCGACTTCCACCGGCTGGGCGTGCTGCTGGTGCTGGCCGCCAGCAAGGTGGCCACCGCCACGCTCGGGGAGGCGCGCATCCAGGCCACGCTCGGTAACCTTCTAATGTCCTGCATGCCTATTATACCGACCTACGACAGCCGCCAAGAATAAGCTCGGAGATAGCTCTTATTGTTTGAGAACCATATCTTTCCTTCTTATACCTTGATCTTCTTTTGTTGTCCTTGGGTGACAATGATCATCATCAATCGTTCGCCTGATTTTTTGTTGGTTATTCACCTAAGGAAGCTTTGAGCTTTATCTAAGTTCAAAAATGCGATGAGTTCGATTTTGCTCTCGTAGATGGTCCTCGAGTGGAAGTGAGCGGATCTCTAGGCGGCGTGCAGGTGGTGTCGCTGTGCGAGGGCGCGGGGCTGCATACGCGCATCCTGTGCGCCGGCCGCACGCCCGCGCACCACGAGCACGCGCACGCGCACCCGCACCAGGACCATCTGGCGCCCGACGACAAGGCGCTGTTCTTCTCCATCTCTAGAACGGTGCAACCCTCAGATGGAACTGATCCTCCAGGTGATTTAAATTTCAGGTCATTTGTTAACGTTAGTAAACAATAATAAAACCTTGTCTGATGGGTATTAAATAATCAAAGTGATATTTTAAACGTTCCAAAAAAATGATTATTAACTAGCAGCGATTCTATAATTCACATTGAAACAAAATATTTTGGCGGTACCTACATTGGTTTCTTTCTATTATTCAAGTACACTTTTTCAATGGAGTCAAGAACTGTTGGTGTAGCATGTCTCGTGATTAACTGGTTTTGTTCGCAACTCGCAGTGGTGGAGGTGAAGGTGAGCGTGCACGTGGCCAGCGTGTGGTACACGCACTCGGGCCCGCTGCTGCGCGCGCTGCGCTCGTGCCTGGCGCAGTTCCAGCAGTACCTGGCCAACCTGGGCCGCTCCATCCGCGCCGCCGCCGCCGACATGGCCATCGGCCTCGTGCACCCCAGGTAACGTCGTACTGCATCACAATCTACTCCACATTGTCAGGTATCTACTGGTATCAACAGTTAAGATCAACGGATATTTTATCTTTGATTAAAAATGTAGTATAAGTGTTTTTCAAGTTAACTGTCTTCGAGCCGTCTGTCATCCGCAGGGGTGACTCGTTGTACGCGAACCCGCGGCTGGCGCAGTCGATGGAGGGCGTGTCCCCGCGGCGGCGCACGGCCAGCGTGGGCTGCTCGCTGGACGAGCCCGACGACGACCAGAGCATCGTCCTCAGGTACCGCCTCTCGCAGTCTTGTGCCGAATAATTATGCCGTTAATGGTCCACTACAGGGCACAGGTCTCCTCTTAACTGAGGAGTCATAAAGCATAAAAATTTAAAATATTATTCTGAATTCCATTGAGGGTTATCGTGTCTGTGTCTAGTATGCAAGTCTGATTCTATAACATTTTCAATTTTTTTTATTTAAATTAACTTATAACTTTAATTTTAATCTTAAGTTAAGAGACGTGTTATTATTTTACCATCCTTTTGTACCTTACTTCACAAATAAAACGACGTAAACGACGTCACTAACGATGCAGCGTGAACGTGGAGCTGGAGTCGCCGGTGGCGGTGGTGGCGCGCGCGGCGCACAGCCCGGCCGTGTTCGTGGCGCACCTGGGCCGCATGAGCCTGGCCAACCGGCCCGGCGCGCCCTCGCGCGCGCACTACCAAGTGCGCGTCAGGGACATCTCGCTGGTCTCCGTGAGTACTTCATGTCGCTACGATGTTGACAACACTTGTTTGATTCGGTTGGTCGATTGATGGAAACCATTTTTATTATGGTTGTTTTGGGTGGATTCCTGAACGCAAATTAAGGAAAATGTCCACGCTATAAACTATCAATTTAATTGCCACTCATTATAGGTATGTTCAGTATACTCGTAATAGGAGGATGCACCAAGGTTTGAGAAAGTTCATATAATCATACGGTACGTTCAGCTGGAGGTGAACGAAGAGCAGCTGCGGCAGCAGCTGGCGGGCGGCGCGGCCAGCATGGCGGACATGTACGACGCGGCGCGCGGCCGGCCCGTGCTGCACGACACCGAGCTGCAGCTGGCCGTCGACTACGAGGACCTGCTGGACGGGCCCACGGTGAGCGCCGCCCCTCACTTCACCTTACCGCCCTCCCCCCTCCCCCACTGATTGACATCTACTCGTTCGGTCTGCAGTGCTCCGTCAGCGGCAAGGTGGTGGGCGGGCTGCACGTGACGGCCAGCCGCGAGCAGTACGAGCAGTTGCTGGACACGCTGCGCTGGGTGGGCGGCGCGGACCGCGACGCCGACCCCGCCGCCGCTGCCGCCGCCGCCGCCGCCGCGACCGCGCAAGCCGAGGTATGTTTAACTTTATACTCGTAGATGTAATTGTTTGTATGTTTTCGAGTGGTCCATGTATTTAAATGCTTTAAGTTCGCTACGTTCCAATGATGCACATAAAACAAATGTTTTATGACCCGCGCAGGTGTCGGCGAGCGTGGGCGCGAGCAGCAGCGCGCTGGCGGAGCCGGCCGTGCCCACGCTGCGGCTGGACCCCGCGCTGCGCGCCGCCGTGCTGGCCGTGCCGCCGCCGCACGCACCGCCGCACGCGCCGCGCGCCGCGCCGCACACGCCGCTCACAGGTGCTTGTCTCCTTTACGTTGCATTTTACGTTTCTCTGTTTGAGTATCACTTTTTGAGATTACTGTATTGCTTATTGGTGTGTTAAAATATGATTTTTCAATACATAATATAATGTGGACTGTATAAAAAGACGTAGCTATGTAGCAGGTACAGACAAATTAACGTAACCAAGTGAACAACTTTTGTGTCGTATGCGAGAGAACAAACCATCCGTCTTTCCTTCCCCAGTGGCGTTCGAGCTGGCGACGTTCACGGTGGAGCTGCGCGCGGACCTGGGCGGCGGCGAGCGCAGCCTGGTGGCGCTCACCTTCCGCGAGTTCTCGCTGCAGCACGACCACCTGCACCCGCACGAGACCACCCTGCAGGTACACATGTCACCAATTGTACCATCAACCATGATTAATGTTATACGACTTTTGTTCTACAAAGTGGAGCAACAGTTTTGGTTACACCGGAGATTGAATTTGATCGTAGAACACCCTACCGACTTTGAGATTTAAATGTTCCGTTGCCAGGTGTCGCTCCACTCGATCACGATGGAGGACCTGACCAAGGAGCCCGACTCGAAGCACCGCATGCTGATGGTGTCGCACACGCCGCCGATGCCGCCCAAGGCCGTGTACGTGTCCAAGTCGTGTCCGGACTTCGTGACCGAGTTCCCCGACGACGTGTCGGTGACGAGCTCGCTGCAGTACATGAAGCCCAACTCCACGTCGCTGCCCGGCGAGCTGCACGTCGCCGAGGGCACCTCCGATCGAGAGGTTAAAACGACCACCTATTCTCGTTCTCAATCTTAAAGAATTAAAGTTTTTATTTCTTTTGTTCCGACAAGTCCTAATAAATAAAAAATGATAGCGAGGGGGACGCGGGGAGCGGGTGGCGCGCGGCGGGCGCGAGAAGCGCGAGAGCGCGTGCGCCACGCCGCCCTGCTCGCCCGAGCAGCCCGCGCCCGGCGACTGCGGCGCCGGCAACCTGGTGTGGCTCTCCGTACACACGCGCAGCCACGCGCACCCGCGCTTCCACGACCTCTACGACAAGGTAACGTCCCCTCTACATGTAGGTGTAGCGTATAACTAGTGCCTCTGTCTTAATATTGTGGTCGACGCAGGTGGGCAAGCTGACGAAGGTGGAGTTCAACTGCTTGAAGCTCGTGCTGAGCATCGACAGCTGGGTGGCGGTGCTGGACTTCTTCGGCGTCGCGGGGGACGAGCCGTCCGTCCCCTCGCCCGATGCGGAGCAGCACCAACCAACTCGTGAGTGATATTAGCTCCGCCCCCGTCCTCGGGATTCATTACATTATTTCTTATAGCTGTTTATCACGTCACAGAAAATGCGGTCTCTCCAGCGGTAGAAGCTGGAGTGGCCAGCGAAACAGAGATGAGTGTCCGCTCGCTGTCGGTGGTGGTGGTGGGCGTGCGCGGAGACGCGTGCCGCGCGCTGGTGTCGCGCGCGCGTGTTCACGTACGCGGGCATGCGGGCGGCGGCCGTAGCGTGCACGCGCGGCTTGGCGCCTTGGCGCTAGCAGACCTCACGCCGCGCGCTCCTCTCTGGCGGGACCGTCTCAGAACCAGGACGACGCACGCACTCACCATAGAATACCATCGGTCTGTGATTTAATGTAGTATGTATTTATATATTTAAGATTGCAAAACAAATAACTTCGATAATAGTAACCCTCTAACACGGTGTTGTAGGCTGAGCGCGGCCGAGGCGGCGGCGGCGGGCCACGACACCAGTTTGGCGCTGGAGATGGGCCCGCTCACGTACGTGCACACGCGCCGCTTCGTGCTCGAGCTGCAGGCCTTCGCGCGGGACTTCGGCCTGCTGCGCCGCGTCCTCGTGCAGGCTAGGCGGAAGGTACCCTCAACTAAAATAATTATTAATAGTATAATACCCTCAACTAAAATAATAATTAGGGCCATTAGGGCTATTTATAAATTGAGGTCACGGGAATCATTGCGGGAAAAATTCAAAGAAATAGGTATACTTACAGTTGCGTCTCAGTATATCTATAATAATATAGTTTTTATAAAAAGTAATATACATAT
>DWKA01001229.1:0-12972 GCA_018249155.1 Panoquina ocola ocola | reverse complement strand
TTTAATGATCTGGGTATGTCACACCCTGCCACATTGTTGATGTAACTTTTTTTCACCTCATGCTCGCCGGGTTAACAATGACGATAGTTCGGTGGATTATAATAATATTTTCTTAGAAAATCCGTCTATCAAAAAAATTACAAATCTAATTATCAGTTGAATCATAGAAGCAAAAGATTGTTGAACATATTTGGCGGGTTAAGATACGTATAGAAAGAAGTCCCCCACCACTGGATTTCGTTTGATCCATCGATCGTGTTACACATATAGACGCAACATTATCACCAATTTATGAAATTAGTATGGGGACTAGTCACAAATTAGTATGGGGACTGAACATGCAAACCTATATCTATCAGCATCATAGTCACCTGACAATAAATAAGGTCGCGGAGCTCCTGCAGTTCATACGAGAGGTGCCGCACGCGGCCGTCGCGGCAGATGCACTTCAACGTCTTCTCCCCGACGTGCACCACGAGCGACGTGCGGCACACCGCGTCGTACCTGGTGCAGACCCCCGTGAGCACTCGGCCACGTTGGCCTACACTCGGCGAGTGATGGCAAGCATGCCTATACTACAGCCAGAGTAGCAGAGAGAAATTTTGTGCTTTGGCGTTGTAAAGTTTAAGTTAATCGCGTATGGTTCAATTTCGATTGCAACAAACGTTGTTTTTTTGTCGTTATCCATAGTTTTTTTTATTCAAAAACAACTAGATTGTTAGAGGTTAAAATTGGTACCTACTCGTAAAGTGAGAATTTTATATATTTCGCTTACCGTGGCTGTACTGTAAGTAGGCACTGACTTCCATAATATTAGTACGCTGAACAGGCTTTTACCAAACAAAATTACAGCTATTTTTTTTTATCCGGAGACACCCCCATATAATATTGAAGGAACTATATTTGACGTTAAACGAGGGACTTATCTTTCGACTCTGTCATTAGTTCCACCAAAATTCGTAAGTCGAACTTTTAAGTCACCATTGCAATCAGCGCCAAAATGTCAACATCAAATTGGCACACTTACGACGCCCATAGCCAGTCTAGCGTAACAATAGTATTATAGAGTTCAGTATAGGTTGGCCTCAGTCGTGTAGACTTTGGCTCACTCGCCGAGTGCAGGCAAGCGTCCAATTAGTATGACGCTTGCCGAGACTTGCCCAGCGTGTGGACAGAAACTTGTCCCCGCTGGCGTGTACTCGGCCAACATGCATAGTGGCATTTATAGATGTAAAATAACCGTTTAAAACAAATACTCGTGATTTCAGACCATACAACTATAATTTGGAAAATCGCCTGAAAAAGAAACCAGTGTGTTAGGTATACCTAAGGTTCATTACAGACACTTGGTGACCGCCGATAACACTGAAAAAATGATAAGATACCTACAAGAAATCGTTATTTTTTGTCGAGTGACCACGTTAACGCCAGTTTGGTTTAAAACGAGTTGTTTTTTATAACGACATTTAATCTGATGAATCTACATCCAATTGGTATGCCTAAAACAGTTTTATATTTGTTCAAACGATTTACGTTTTAAACCAATTCGAGTCGTAGAACCGCATTTACATCTATAATTACACCACCATTTCACAAAGATGCTCTGTCAAAATACTGTATCACATTAACTACTACATAATATGATAATTATTATTCCTACGAACATCTTGATAAGAGACTTGTGTTTAATTTCAAACAACACCACATCTCAATAACCGTATATATAACTAATTTTATTGTATGTCGCTACTACATCTAGCGTTAATTATCGCGATATAAATGACACCACGCAGTTGTTTCCAACTGTTAGTTGAACACGCTTATTGACATGTAGCAATGTGAAATCTGGTAAGATTCTTTGATGGAGCCAATCAGCAAGCCGAATGAACTGTGATGTATGAATGTGCTATTCAATAAATATATCAAAAAAGTCAAATAAACGTAGATATTTTTTTGCAAAATAGACGTGGTGATGTTTGATATTAAACGACTACGAAACCAAACCTTCTCGTAATAGAAACTGTTTTACAATAAATTACCGAAGCCTCGTTCGTTGATCAGGAGTGCGCAAGATTGACAGACGAGGCAACATCAATTGAAAGGGGCAACATAGACAGGAGGCAACATTGACACAGCAGGCAACATTGACAGAGGGGGTAACATAGACACAGGTAGAAACATTGTCAGGTTAGCTAACATTGACAGATGAAGCAACATTGGTAGGTGAGGCAACATTGGTAGGTGAAGCAACATTGACAAAGAAGGTAACATCGACACAGGCGGCAACATTGACATACAAGGCAACTTGGACATAGGTGGCAACATTAAACACGAGGCAACATTGACATAGGAGACGACATTGACACAGGAGGCAACATTGACGTGGGAGGCAACATTGACGTGGGAGACAACATCGACATTGGAGGCAACATTGATTGAAAGGGGTAACATTGATATAGGAGGTAACATTGATAGAAATATTGATTGAACTCTATCCATAAACTACTTCACACGAATTTTATAATTTTTGATATGTTGCAGCTGGTTATAGATAGTGCCATGTAACATGTGTGTGCGGCGCGGGAGGCAAGGTTTGACAAACGAACCAATCGCACGCTCGAATCATACATTAGTAAGACTTCCCTCTCCGTAATGTGACAGACTATAATAATATCTTGAAGTAATTTATGGATGACCCCAAATCAATAAAATTAGGAAAGTGTTTAAGGTCACAAGTGTATAGATGTTACTGCCTAATTACTTAGACCTATTGGTAGATGGTTCACTTACCTAGGATTAATTGTTAGTTGGCTGGAATGACAAAAAAAATGTAATGAATTATTCATTACCAATGATTCAAACGTTGTTGTAATACGTACCCGTAAGCCATGATGTTGATTTTAACGCAGGACTGAGTGGGGCTGTTCAGTGCGTTCCAGTGGGACACTATAAGGGGATCCTTTACCTGCAGAAAAATACAAGCATTTTACTAAAAAAAATGTATTATACTTCATATATTAAGAATAAAGGCCGATTTATACGATGCCAGTTTAGTGCCTGTAGTATACAGTGTAATATTGAAGCAATAGTTTACTTGAATCATCTAAACAGCAACAACATCACTTCATGTATAAATCGACGAAGCCTTTAACATTCTATACCTTCTCTGATCTCTATGGTGTAAATTGTAAACGATACTTTCATGTGTGCGTGCACCGGTTCATCTGTTTACATCGAGTCATACTGCTTGTCTTGTCTATATCGTGGTCACAGTGAGCACTAAAGCAGTGACCTATATATTACATGTCAATTAAAAAGCCCCCGACACAAACATTTAAAAAGTGAAATGACTCTTCCCCGCTTTCACCCTCCACAACTTTTAAATGGCTCAACCGATTTTCATCAAACATGTCTAAAAACACGCGTCCGTAATTCTACTTTAACACAAAAAAGAAACAATTGAAATCGCTTCATCCGTTCGAGAGTTATGGTGCCACAGACAGACACACACACACACACACACACACGCAAGCACGTACGCACGCACGCACACACAGACAGATAGATAGACAAAGCCACAGTCACAACATAGACACGTCAAACTAATCACCCCTCGTTTTCCGTCGCGGGTTAAAAAGTAGTGTAAAGCGGTACCTCCTTGGCGATGGTGTCGAGCACGTACTCGCTGCGGCGGCGCATGAAGAAGTGCTGCGCCTGCTGGATGATCTGCTCCAGCAGCGCGTGCTCGCGGCTCATCTCCAGCAGCTCGCAGCGGTCCGCCGCCATCGGCCCTGCAACACACAGACAACGATACTGTATTCAATTATAAGAATTGATCATCTATACTAACATTATAAAGCTCAAGAGTTTGTTTGTTTATTTATGTGGGTGAATGTGCGTGTGTTGTTGTGTGTTGCACGATGTTGCACTATGAAATCGCATCGCAGCATCACACGAGCGGTGGCAATCGGATGGCGCCTAAGCCTGGTTTCACACGAAATTGTCCTGCACGTTTTCTTTATTGTACGGTTTTTTAACGCACTTTAAAGCAGGTATTCACACGGTAGATTTTCATTCGTGTAAAATACGAATAGCCGCAGTTGTCACAGAGCGTACCAGTCAGTAAAGTTTGATGAAAAACGTATAAAAACATCGTGCGCGGCTGTTCACACGGCATTGTCCTACACGATTTTTTGCAGTATACGTTTTAACGAATAAGTAGTGGCATACACAGTTCATAGAACAATTCACATGGCATTTGTACCGCAGAAAAACACACACATGGCATTTGTACTGGAGAAAACGTGCAGGACAATGCCGTGTGAACAGCCGCTTAGCCTGGCTTCACACGGCAGAACAAATGCCACGTGTACGTTTTTCTGCGGTACAAACGCCATGATGGTATACAAGATGAACGTACCGGCGAGCGAGCGGCGCTTGGTGGCGCCGAGCGGGCCGGTGGCGGGGTGCGGGAAGGGCTGGTGCGCGTGCGCGTGGTGCACGGCGCGCAGCAGCTGGTGCAGCGAGTGCTCCAGCACGTGGTCGTGCTCCGACTTGCCGCCCCCGCCGCCCGCACCGCCCGAGGTCGTACCGCCCGCACCCCCCGCGCCCGCGGTGCCCGGCTCCGGCTGCACGCATAGTTAACACATTCCGTCGTTGCGCGTGCATAGGTTAGGCCAAGGAACTTGGCCAGGCGGAAAAGAGAAATATATATGCGCAGAAGTGGTTTTTAGGTACCGATCCAATCCCGATCCCCTCCGTACCTAAAAACGACTTCAGCGCATCTATTTGTCTCTTTTTGTGGCTGCTCTTTTTAGCGACTTTTGCTCCCGCAATTACGATTTGTGATACACTTCTAGCGATATCATAGACACTACAGAATTAAGCAGAGACACATACATGCCATCAAAATTTTGTTTTTTTCCCCTTCGACAACATTCTTACTGGAACTCATGTTAGAGGCTTACGCATGGGAACGTAAAATGCTGACATAATAAAATCTAGTTAATAGCATACAAGAATGCTAAAAATAAGAACTTCATTGACAAATTAATTCAAAAATGTTTCTTGAAGATTTTGATAACTTTACAATATTGGTTTAATGCGGCGGTTATGACGTCACAATACGGCGCAAAGGTCATTCCAGTTCAGAATTTGACGACATAATACACATATCAATTGTCAGGTAACCAAGAGACTTTTTCGATGTCAATAATAATCATTGTCAGGTTAAACCATGTAAAATTACTTCAAAAAGAAAAAGATAAGAGAGTGACTTACCTTGACTGCCTCATTGTTGACTTTATTGGCATTCTGTGCGGTGTTGTGGCACAGTCGTATCAGCAGCTGGATGCCTGGCAGTACCTGACAAAATAAATCGGATGTTAACGTTACGGTCCATTTGGCATGTCAGGTAATAAAACCGCTTATGGCCGCATAGAATATCAGGACGCGTGGCTACCCAAATCTGAATGTAATAAACATTAAAATTATATATTAAGATCAGTTTCCTGCGCTTTAGTGTTATTTGAAGCCAAAGGACAGATAAAAAAACGA
Organism: Panoquina ocola ocola; assembly: GCA_018249155.1. Taxonomy (NCBI): domain Eukaryota; kingdom Metazoa; phylum Arthropoda; class Insecta; order Lepidoptera; family Hesperiidae; genus Panoquina; species Panoquina ocola. The sequence goes on along the minus strand of DWKA01001229.1, from coordinate 7,416 downwards.
ACCGAACGAACGAATGACGTCGTTGTATGACTATGTAGAATGTAGACCTTATATAATCAAAAGCACCAAATTTTCACATCTACATCCCCTAATACGTAAAGACCTTAAAAGAGACGATCAGTAAACTAGATTACTCACGGTGGCCATGATCTGGTTGCCGACCACCATATGCGGTATGTTCCCGTCTAACTGCACGGCCTCTGCAGCGAGCCGCGCGAACAGCTCCTTGCAGAAGAGCACGTTCTGCGCCGCCTCCAGCTTCTGCTGCCAGTGCAGCTCCGCGTCGCCCGCGTGCGCGCCCGGGCAGCTCACTGCTGACGAGCTTAGGGTCGCTGTGACTACTTCTTCTTGCTCTGGAATAGAAGACGTTCTTTTTTTGGTTAATCGAAATAATTGGAACGAAGTTCCTTATCGCACGTTGTGAAAGGGGGCTTGACGGAAAAATCTCACGACACTTTTTGTAAATTGTATAATAAACGCCATGTCTACATACTGAAATCAAATTGTAACAGGCTTGATATACTAGTACCAAATTGTACTACTAGATGTCGCTAACAAAGATATTACAGAAAGAAATATTATTATAACTTACTTAGAAGATTACAGAAAAAAATATATCACAACATGTTTATTTGTTACCTCTTCACTCAAAAATTGAAAAAAACAACATCTGGCACACACTTAGAACTTAGAAGTTACTTAACTTGGATTAACACCTAGAATAGTTTTAAGCCCAGAAATCCCGCGGGATCGGTCTAATTTCACTCTCCAATCTGAAACTAGTAAATGAATAGTTTAAAAACACCAGTAAAACTAACGCACCTTTCTGACACAGCACAGAGATGAAGGCGACGCCCTGCAGCTCGGGCGGCACGGCGACGCGCAGCGCGGACGGCGCCGGGCCCGCCGCGTTCAGGCTCATGGCCGCCGCGATCTGCTCCTCGGGCGCTTTGGTCACCTGCACACCACGACACGATATAATTATACTAGACTAGCAAATTCACGCTTCACTTCGGGAAAGTATGGTACATGTTCGACCCTTTCATGATTTACATATTTACGGGATAAAAACTATCTTATTTCCTTTCTAGGGTCTCAAAGTATCTCCATGCCAAAATTCAATCAAATCTGTCCAGTAGTTTCAGAGAATATTCAATTCAAACAAACAAACAATCAAATCTTTCTTCTTTATAATATTAGTATATATGCATCTTCATAAAAAGGAGCCTTTCCTAAGTTATGTCATGGGAGTGTTATATTTACCATCCATCTCCCTTATGCTAAAGACACATTGGCGACAAATGCCAATGTGTCTTAAGCTTATCAAGTCACAGGTTGTTACATCTATGAAGACCTCCCCTTCCCTAGGGAGTATTTTGTAATTTTACAACAACAACTTATACAAGTAAAACATCTCCTTTATTATTAATTTTACTCATATCAACTAGTTGCTAGATAATAATAAATTAGTTTCTAAACTATACCTCAAAAACTCCTGTCTGACTGAACTTGGAGCCAGCCGTCCGGTAGCTGAGATCCCCAACGATTGTATTGGACACTTTCTTCAGCCTCCAGTTCTGTCGCAGCCGCAGAAGGTCAATGTGGAAGTCCGGCATATTTCTGGTCATCCGCATGTTCTCACTGGCCCGGAGACGATCCACACCGCTCAGCAACACTGCGCCAGCTGCCGCTAACGCCTTCTTGCGACCGTACACCTGAACCATGGGGCGGTTCTCAATTGGTTCGGCTTGTATTGGATCTAAGACCTGTAAATAAGAACACGTTCTGTTATTATAAGTTTGTATGAGCGACTTGCATTCCTCATGGCCTGGCGGCTTGTGTTGATGCTAAATGATTGAGCAACTGAGGTAACAACAGGAGTGGTTCATATTTGATGTCATCAAAACTGGCACAAAACACTTTATGGAAAGTGAAACTTATTTAGATGCAAAGTCAAGAGTAAAATTTAAAAACAAATTACACACACTATATGCAAACAACCTGTTATTTTTTCTGAGATTTAAAAAGTTACTATCAGCTACAAACCATATATCTCTTCTCCTTAGCGATGCTGAGTACATCAGCCAGCACGCACACTTCAGTGAGAGCACTCCTCAGTTTGTTCCTCACGGAGTCCCACGGCCATAACGTGGACTGGTACCCTGGCTCCTTGTTCTCATCTTCAGATTTCACCTCTAAGCTGCTTTCACCCTCTTTTTTGATATTGCAAAATTCATCTTCGGATTTTGAAAAGTCAATCTTTTGAGCCAGTCGGGCTAAATTCTCTGACATTGACAATGGACTGTTAAAAGAAAGGATTAGGTTATTATATTGATATCAGTTTAAATATAGTGTAACTAAATAATGCACAGGTACACAGAAAATAATTTACTTTTTGTATGTATTTTATAGATGGTTGAGCTCAGAAATAATTGAATCAATTTTAAAATTCATTAAATTCCATACATTGCCTACCAAATTTTATTTAATTATTTTAAAATGCTTCCTATGTATACATGAAAATTTGTATTTGTATTTGCCTAAAGAACTTTACTATGTAACTATCTTGTCTTGTAAACTGGGAACTGAATTGAATAATGTTACCAAATACACTTTGTGCTGGTAATTGCAATTTATTACTAAGTATTGATTTCATTACCACATTCTCATAACATTAATTATTTTAGTTAAGGTGTCACTTTCTATGTAGGCAATCCTCAGATAGTGTTGTTACACGAAATTATTAAGCAATTAAAACAAAACTTACGCTTGATAAATCTCTTGGCCATCATAAGAGATTTCCTGGATTTGATTTTCTATAGGAGCCTCAATTGATATGTTGACGGAGTTTGCCATTATGGAGGAATGTATTGCAACTTCACTTTTCACAGTAACATTATAATTATTATACCTTCATAGCATCTTGTTTCTATGACTAACTCTTATAATAATAACAACACAATTTAACCCCTCAACTGTATGAATGGAGTTGTACCAAATGTAATTTTCAGGCAAGAGTATTTACTGTATCGTTAACTACAAAACTTATTACATATAATAATATTTATTTCAGTTATTTCAAGCTTATTTATTTGTATTGCACAATCACGAATTATTGTAATACAACATATCACGAACTATAATAACAATAGGTGTGAAACCATTAAATCGGTATTTTTGATTAGATAGTGAAATAAATGATGTGATTTGATACTATTGAAATGTTTTAAATGCTGAAGAATCGGTTTATTTATTTTTATACAGTCATGTAAAGAATAGATGAATGCAATTTTCGATAATCTCAATTGTCATTTGTCATAATTGTCATATCAGACGTCAGCACACTAGGTAACTGTCACTCATATGCCAATGTCAGGTTGTTTACGTCATATTTGACGTTGAATAAATAGTTTGATGATTTTTTTGTTCAACGCTTCCTACAAAGGTATTTAAAACATTCATCTTGTACCGCTACAACTATAAATTGACCACGTTTGTTTTAATCTTACTAGTATAGAAATATGTATTTGGTTACGTTTCATGAGATAAATATATTGAATGAAAGTTGAAAATAAATGATAAAATATATATAATTATTTGTATGATAAAATTATGGTGTAAAGAATAACATCTGTAACGAAGAGGTGGATTGACGAATTGGATTTGACATTTCTAGTTGTACATTTTCGGTGGTTCCGTCAGTTCGTGCTCAGTTTAGTTCAGTTCCGTCGTGTTGAGTTGTGGAAATTATCGTTGTTTGTTATTAACGAAAAGAATTCGACGAAACGTGTATCATGAATTGACTATAAGTTGCCGTCGGCTAGAAATAGTGTAGTAGTCCACTGTTTCAGTCTACCGTGCCTTCGCGAAGTGTAGTAGCAATAGTGTTTGTAAGATATATTTGTGTTGAGGGAGGAAGATGACGGTTTCTATCTGCTACAGTGTTATGATTTCCGCTTGATTGTGTTTATTATTCACAATGACTACTTCTACAAGATCAGCTAATGTGACTTTGAAGCCGATCGAAGTGCCTAAGGCCCTACAGGAAGGCGAGAAGTTTATTAAGTGGGATGAGGTAAGTTTCCAGTTTCCTTTTGTTTTTAGTCCATAGAGAATATCCAAAAGTTGATTTATGTTTACCAATATTGCTATCCTATAAGCTTTGATACTTTTTAGTTTATAAAACAGTATAAAATCAAGGTACAAGGAGCAAACTCTCTTATGCTATAAATTGTATTGTAGGATTCCGGTATCGGGCTTCCGGTCACGCTCCGGGTGGACCCTCAGGGGTTCTTCCTGTACTGGACTGACCAGAACATGGAGGTGGAAATGTTGGATATGTCTACCATCAGAGACGTGAGAACAGGAGTCCATGCCAAGCTTCCTAAGGTAAGTTTCTATTAAAATTAAACCTTGTATATGTTTTTTACCCTTGAAACTTAAAAATATGTGGTTAAATTACATATACTTAATCATAAATATTTATATTTTATGCTATACATAATATGGTAAATATTTTGAATATTTTAGTTATTAAATCTAATTTGCTACAGATGATTTGTAGAGCTTATTGTTTTATTAGACATTTTTATTTATAGTAATTAAATCTGAGTGAATTTTATTTATACTAAATAAATAATTTTGTATTTTTGTAATAAAAGTCAAACATGGTACATCCATCTCGACCCTGATCCATCTTATCATAATTTCAGTAAGCTGATCTGTTGTCCCAAATCTTTGAGATAAATAGATTCTGCACAATAAAACCTTTAGTAGATAAGTTTACAGATACATACAGTACATTATTTTATTGAGATCAAATTATTTGCAATGCCTACAGTAAGTAACAATAAATAAACACTTAAAATACATCCAGACTAGGATTCCCCATGTTACCAGATATGGACATCACAATCAAGACATTTGTAGCACCCTCAACTAATGAACAAAAATTTACATGCCATACAAATATTTGCCCAAACTGGGAATTGGGGCCTCTAGTTCTTTTCTTTCCAGTGTTTTGCATACAATGTCTTTATCAATAAAGGTACGAATTTGTTTATGTAACACATTTTAAAATTGTTGTCAACTTTGCTAACTTTGGTAAGTGTACTGAATGAAGAAGTTACATTTTATTAACTTCTTATGCTATTCAGTTGTTTGCTTAAGTTGGTGTACATTGAACAGGAAAACTTATAAGACATAATGTTACACAATGGAATATGTAATATGGTTACTACTTTATTATGGTAATTGATTTTTAAATAAATGTTCACAAGTTATGCTTGAATGCCTGAACCTAGTTTTCTTTGCATTTATTTACTAACTTGCGGAATATTTGTTTACAGACATTATTTTAAAATATCATTCAGAGTGTTCAAGAATTCAAGAAACAATATTTTTCTTTACATAAGCATATTATTATTATGAGAAAATGCACAACCTTTAAAAATTTGATGTGTACAAGATAGAATCTGAGACCATTAGTCACATGAAAATTGGTTGAATAATGATATAAGTTGCTGTACCTAATTATATCTAGTAGTCTGATGTGTGATCAATCCTAAGTTCAAGAGACAGATCAACAGAGACAAGTCTCATAGTAACAGTGAGTCATATCAGTTATGGGTATGTAGAACAAGGCTAAACAAAAACCTTACACATTGTATTAATTGCATATTTTGTGGTATTAGAATAATACGATACCTGCTTGTCTAATCAGTTCTTTGGTTATTCAACTCGGAAAAAAATATCAGTTTGTACATAAATGTAATTTGATTGTACATTTGATCCAATTTCACATACATGTGATATGTAGTCACTTCTAAAACTACACAATTCTTGGTCAGTATTAAAATTAATGTAATGTACAATTCGATTAAAAGTACGAGTACGTCTATTAGTGCCTATAATCATAATTTTTCGCGTTGGCCACAAACAATGAACAAAATTAAGGTGCAGGAGCCCAATGAATTTGGATGCGTGACCGCGTCAAGTAATTCGTGCATCGCGCTTGATTCTAAGCCGGGCTGACTTTAAAGATTGGATATTAAATTAATTTCTCGGTTCTTACTGGAGCAGCGTGGTGATTTAAGCCTCAGGCGTAGTAAACCCTTGGTGTAATGAGTCCCAAGCGTAATTCGTTCTATATGTACCAAGACTCGCAAGCCCTAGGTATCCTAAATTAGTAACTGGATGCCCTTATCTGACTCTTTATAAATGTTGATACCCATTGCGTATTAAGCGGAAATATAATTTGAAACCATTTCAGTCAATTTTACGAGATTACGTAATGCTATAATACATTAATTATTAATAGTTTTATCTACCACAGTAACGGCTATAATATGGTTTCTGTGGTTAAAAATTCTACGGCTGCAGATAAGGTGGTATTGTTATTATGTTATATTTAACATAATCAAAAAGTTTATATTTATAGAATTATCTATTTGTTATCGTTAAAATTGTGACAGTTTTGCATTGTGATACCATAGTGCTTTAGCCTCGAGTTTTGTACCGAATATCTACAGACGAGGTTTTTATTAGACAGACTAAGTGATTTTTACCTTTTGATGCATGATAATGATATAGTCAATGACAAGTAACTTGGAAAGACGAAGAAAGAGACAGGTTCACAGAAGTCGTGTTTTAGACTTTATGAATGGATCTTTCCAAGTTGCTTGCCGAAGACTATAGCATTTATCATCGTTACCAGCTACCGTAGTTCACCATCGTTCTCGGATAGTTACTCCGGATAACCCAGTCCTCACGTGTCTTAGCATGTGTAACGAAAAGATTTTTACGTAGTGATAATGGCGAGGTAAAACCATATCACAATACAATGTGCTAATATTTGTTGGATGATTTGCTTGGCGATTTGCGGTCCGATTTAAATAAGCTGAGAAAACAAGGAAACTAAATTGTATTGAATCTTTTTATTGCCGAAGCCAGTAGGACTTCTAGTCTTATCTTTAAAGCTGGTCTTCAGAGATAATAACTTTGTTTTTTTTGTTCCTTAATAATCTTCAGAATGATTTTTTCTACTCCTTGGTTATTGTCTAGAGATGGGATGCTATAAGATGCTCCGAGCCTCGACAGACATGAGAGGAGACTCGTGTAGTTAAATGTCATTAACCTTCAACCCCTTGAAGCCAAGATGCTGTTGTATATACCTTGGAATTAAGGGTCAACTATATAAAGAGCTGTATAACTTGTCATTGTAAAAGTTCGTGTAATTAGTAAGGGTATATTTTTAGTTGTTTATGGCACCTCGCATTAGCTATTCAATGTGTATGCGCAATAAAATGGCAAGCAGGAGAGAATATCAACTCAACTTATTATTGGCACGCGAGCTTATTGCCGAGTAAAGGGGGGAGCACAAATAATTTTGAGCTTTAATGACACTATATTAAAGAC
>DWKA01001228.1:0-12972 GCA_018249155.1 Panoquina ocola ocola | reverse complement strand
AATCGATGTACATACATAAAAAAAAAACATAGGACCCGAATTGATAACCTCCTCCTTTTTTGAAGTCGGTTAAAAAAGGTTTTAAAACCGTGTTGCAGGACGACTTCACGATGGACATAGTGAACATGGTGCTGCTGTTCATCGGGTTCCGGCTGCTCGCCTACATCGCGCTCGTCATGCGCACGCGCCGCGGGAAATAGATCGTTAGTTTGTTTGTTTGTTAGTAGCATACCTACTTCTACACGTAGTATGTAATATACGATTTGTAGTTATATACTTCTAGTATTACGAATTGTTTCGTAACATACTTCTATTTACGAACGGGGGGGTTTTGAAACTAGAACTACGTTTTTTTTAAACAAATTACGCTCAAACACTGCGCCGGTCGCTGTGCTCTGATTGGCCAACGCAGAGGTCACTTGGTCACTTATTGGTGCGGTACTGTTTTAATGCGAGCGTACACTGTCATTTATCAGTGACAAATCACTGATAATTATCGGAATTTTCTAGCTCATAGTACCTATTCGGTTATATGTCGATGATTCGTGTTAATGTTACTTTAAAAGGTTAAAAGCCGGGTTAAATTGTTATAAAAGCCCATTCATCACAGTCAGCAAGACATCAGCAATAATTATTTTTCAGTTACTTGTACATTTCGTCAGTGGAAAGCGTAAAATGCTGAAGCGCCATTTTGATCAAAATGAGTTATATACATCGTTGGACGCAGAAAAAAAATCCAATTCAACGATGTATATATGTCATTTTGATCAAAATGGCGCTTTAGCATTTTACGATTTCCACTGACGATTTAATGACAACACCAACACAATCAATTCATGTTATGCAATTAACTCGTTAAGTGGTCTTATTATTCCGATACATTTTGTATATTATTATGCTTATTGATTTGAAAATTGAATGATCTAATTGAGGAAATCGTCAAAAGAACAAAAACGTTTACGAGTATCGTTATAATTATATTTTAATATTAAGTATATTATAGTCATATCTATTCGCTTACAATGATCAATAAGATGTATAAATTCATTATCATGTTTCGTGAACTTATGGACATTGTTACATTTTTATTATAATTAAAAATTATTATAATTACATTGTGTATGCAGATGTTTGAGATACAAACGGTTATTATTATAGGATTTTGAATTTTTACTATTGTCTTTTTTTTATCTGTAATGTTATGTTACTATGTAAGTATCGTTACATTATATTCTACGAAATTGTATTAAACATTCCAATAAAATATATTTGTTTTATTTGCTTTTCTGGTAAAAGATTTTTGTTGAAACCGAGTGAAAACTTGTTATATTTTTAAGTAGTCTTCCGCGCGCGGCTTCGCCCGCCTGGAATTGTGACTGTAAGACACTGTTTCCCCCTTTTTACGCCCTTCAAGGGGGCGGGGGGAGGAGGGGGGAGGGAGCTAATTTCCTGAAATCCACTCTTAATAAGGAATCTTCACACCAAATTTCAACTTGCTACGTTCAGTAGTTACGGATGTGTGTTGTCCAACACTCACTCAGTAACGCAAGAGTTTTATATACATATATACATAATTATATAGATAATAGTATTGACTCGAGTATTTTAACGATTTATAGTAAACTAGCTAGAACATTTCAGAAAATCCACAAATGGTAATCCTTCCATGAAGTACACAGTATACGTCCGACGGACTAGCTCTAGGCATGTTCTGTAAAATAAACATTAGGTACATTTAAACTTTTCGTAATCCATCTAAATTTATGTAAGTGTGTACTGAAATACAATAACATCAAATAATTAAATGCTATCAATGAAAAAAAGGGTCTATCCGTTCTACGTGTAAATGCGTTAGTTTTCTACGGTACAGTGCCTACTGAATGTCGTAGTAAATGCTACGACGCTACTACGAAAAGATAAAGATTGTTTACGTCAAGTTACAACAGAACTAGAACACCTTTACTATTTTATTAATTTTATTGAATACCACAAAACCGTTATTAATTAAAAACGTTATTCGTTAATAAGCCCAAATTATCACTATTATCTATTATACGAAAACGGTTAACATTGTAGGAATACAATTCGATAGTATTTATTAGAAACATACTTTGCAATCCGTGAAAATGCCATGACCGGAACGACGTATTGTTTCTCTCTTCTCACGGTATTTTTTAAACTGTATTGAGTTACATATGATATTTGATAATTGTTTTGATGTTCTGAGAAACTTTGTTAAAATTATTATGTGGAGATGATACCTACACTTTCATCTACATTAATTATAACAAGATCACCACGTGTAACTTAAAATTTTATTATCGCGATAAGTTTTATAGCCACTTAAATGAAGTTAATTAATCAGTTTATATACAATACTAAATCGCTATTAAGTACCTTATGCCTACTTTATAGATGTGAGAAACCTCCAAAACACAACTTAATTGATTTGACGTCACCCGCTTTATGAAATAAACATTAAAATTTAGGTACCTACTTTATATATAAAATTGCCTAGTAAATAACTAACCATTTTCGACTTGTATTTCAATGAAATGAAATGAAATATTAATTTGTTAATATGTGATTGCATACGTTGACAGTTGAAATACGATAATTATAGTTTCTCACGTTTGCCACTAATAATGGCGTACAAATTACATTATGGCGTACACTTAGGTACCTACAGATAGAAACAACATTCACCAATTCTTTATACAATTATAAGATTTGAATTAATAAAATATAACAATGTCATCAGTTAATAGTAAATGCCAAAATGTAAATGATTAAAATTAAATTAAAAAGTTATGTCACATTTATAAATTCATTCAATGAATAAAAGCATTATTTTGTTAATTAACCATTTACGTAACTCTATTTTAAATTTTACAGATGTCAATTTTTTTAAGTCATTTGGTAATCTATTATATATTTTAATACACATATGCACCGAGTTCCTAGAACGCAGTGCCGTTCGGGAAGGTAGCATGCAGAGTCTATTAGGGCATTCAACAATTGCCTAGTAAATAACTAACCAATATTTATTTACTCAGATCAAGTCCGTTCATTTATCCGTTTCGTCGTAGTACCTACAGAGTACTAATATAATCAGATATTCGCCAACAAAGAGGTGAAACAAAAAAGAGGTTTTTCAAAGGATTCTTGACTAGAATAAAATAAGCGAGCGAATTGAATACTTTCTCCTTTTTTAAAGTCGGTGAAAAACTAGCGGTTTGCTCCCCTGGTAAACAATCTACTACTTACTTTTGAGTTCGGTAGTGAAGCCTTTAAAAACTAAACCACAATAACGTTTAGTTCCGATAATGTTAACCTCCTTTTTCAAAGTCGGCTAGTGAACAAAAAGTTGCCCTGACAAGTGTGAACGATCCAATCAGCGTATTGAATTTCATCGTTTTAAGTTCAGAAGCAGCACAAGTTGATTATCGATGGAGAGGGGTGTTCTGAGGCTCATTAGTGACCCAAATCGGGCTAACATCATCAGCATCATTCATCATTACAATCCATTATGTGTGGGACATAATACTGGGCTCGGGTCTCCTCATACAATGTGAGGGGTACAAGCTAGAGTCAACCACACTGGCCAAGTGCAGATTGGCAGAATTCACACACCTTTGAGAACATTATGGAGAACTCTCAGGTGTGCAGGTTTCCTCACGATTTTTTACTTCACTGAAGCAAGTGATAATTAACTGGTAATACGCACATAACTTTTTTAAATTTGTGGTGCGTGGATGATTTGAAGGGCTATTGGGCTAATACCAAGTTGCAAAGCTTTGAACACAGGCGCAGAGTTGTCAGCCTCTCGATTTTCTATAAAACACTTTATTGTTAAGGTACCTATATCTATCAATAAAATACTTTATTGGTTAGGTTTACATTTATCAGCAACTCACTTTAAATTTGGTAGGTCCTGTCTTCGTTTCAGGCTTACAGTAAGTATTTTATAAGTACATATTGCGTGTGTTACCAACATAAAAGCCTCTGACATGGTATAATGGATTTCTTTAAGAACAGAGCTACCGGAATGTCTTTTAAGAAAGGTAACAAACGTCTGTGCTTGTCTAAAGCTGTTGCGTTCCGTCCGAATACACTTGAAAGCAAGGGTCTTCACAACCACTGCGACCTTTGTTAAAAAAGGACTTTTGTTATAATTGGTTATCAACTAGGTACATGTTACTGCGCTTGTGGATAAGGTAATTACTACAATGTTACTAGCTAGATACTACAGAAATAAGACAATTACTATGTACTGGAAAACCACGATGTAAAAGTATGAAAAAAGAAAATATTCTCATCTGAAGATATTGCGTACAGAACATGGACGTGACATATTTATTTTGTATGTAACATTAGTTATTGTACAATGTATTTATTTTAATAAAATTAGTAAGTGATAAACCCTACAAGGGATTCTATTTCGTTTAGCTTTATTTTTACCTCCATTTGAGCTATAGCAGAACTATATAGAATTTTTGAGATTGAGACATCCCTTTTTGTCGTATAATATTAAAGTGATAGTTCCGAGATGGTTCCGAGCATACATAGCTGTGTTATCTCACCTACCCTAAAAAAACAAAACATTCTGTGGGTAGTAAGCAATTTTATTATAAACTTTAGGATAGAATGTTGTTTTTACTAAAATCTGTGAGATTTTTTATTACCCACTAGCTTTTAGATATAAAGACTATAAAGTACAACATTTTAATGTATATTTCATGCTTTATGAGGTCAAACCAATGAAGTTGTGTTTGGAGGTAGTTTTGTCACATCCTTAAAGTATAAGGTACTTATTAGTGATTTAATAATGTATATAAAGTGATTAATTAACTTCATTTAAGTGACTATAAAAGTTATAGGCACCAGTCATCTTGTTAATGTTAAGTTACACGTGATGATAGCCTCTTTAAAAAACACATAAATTTAAATTTCGTAAAAAGTTGTTTTCCGAGTAATCTATTATCAAGATACATCTACTTGCTTTACATTTTGAAACTATTGAAGTGCGGAGGAGTTCAGTAACCGCTAGTTATCTCTTTTCAACACGAGCCCTCCTTATTGCTCGCGCCACATTGATGTAGAACTTATGAATGTATTCGTACGCTACAGTCGTAGGCTGTCGTTGGTGTTTCGGCGTCAGCGAACTGTGTTGTGACCCTGATAAAATGTTTCGTTCGAATTTCAAACGCATCGTTATTTAATTTGTTTCTTTTTTTACGGTTTCTGTGATACAAAATGAGCAAAAGTTCCGATATCGGTACGGACTCTGAAAAAAGTAGTTCCAGTTTATCAACAAGTAATACTTCTTCAGCGGATGATGCGAATGTAAGTTTCAGTATCAATTTTTTTCACAAGATAGATAAACAGTTTAATTTGATAAACATTTCAATGGATTTTGTTTTGAGTTAGGTACATTCTAAAGTGGCATTTTATTTGCCCTTCCGTGAAGTTCATTTACCGGTTAAGTTTACACAATATTTCACAACAAATAATAAAAAATTGGTCCGTCATAAATAAGTTACCTTTTGATCAGAAACGACATTTTTACGTATCTAACATGGTCATAAATTGCATTATTTATAATAATGTCACCATAAAACTAATTGGGTGCAATTAAAATTAAATTAAGGAGGCTATTTCTTTATCAAAAAAGTGTAGATTCATTTTTTATCACTCAATACGGTATCACCCTGTTGACAAGTTGAATTGCCATCAGTGGCATAGGCGGCAATTAAGGTAAAAAATATTGAATATTGAATTTTAATCCATGACTCATTTTGTTATTTATAATTACCATTAAGTACCTATAGAATATTCTTGTCTTAAATATAAGTATTTGATTGTCATATGAACATCTATAATATGAGCTTTGCTTAAATAAAAATACATTCTTATAACGTGCTTCCAAAATATTGTTAGCCTTGTGCTAAATAAACAAACAGACCAACAACCATTCCAGTTATCGGTCAGCGCACAGTATTGTGGTTTTCTGCAATGAGATCTTTCTCTCGCGTATTCCTTACTTTATACGTTTTACTTATAGATCTGATGCATGTTACCTTGAATTTCTAGCCTTCGGTTCAAATGTCCGTCTTCCGCGTGAAGGCCTGTTTTCGAATCCTCTACATATCTAAGTTATGTATGTACCTACTGAGTTCTGTCATTGGTAATGAAATGAAAGCAATAAGCTTTCTTTAGCAAAGTAAAATATTAGAGAAAACTTGTGTGCTTGAACATTTTTATTAGGTGCGTAATTTATGAAGACAAGTGTACTTTTTCGCCAATGTGGTGGACTGAATACCTACTAAACTCTTCGGAGTAATTATACACAATTGTACCTCATAACAGTCCTCTTCTGCTATCTGTGTCAATCATGAATAATCGCTAGTTACAATGCGGACGGAAGTTGGTTGTGGATTAAACTGTTCGTTCCGTCCTTGCAGCTACCTTCAGGTTTTAGAACTTCCGTCAAGTTGACCACTTACCTCTCCACCAGTATTCTAGCAACTTGATGTAAGTTTAAGTCATGTTAGAGTTTACAAGGACTCATGCAGAATCCTTGGTAACTAAATTAATATTGGTCTTGAATAAATCCTATTAAGTATTATGTTACTGGTTAATCGAACATGTTAACGGAACCCCAATACGCATTACTCGTTTCTGTCATTTTCTGAGGGACAATCTTTTCCTTTAATTAATCTGGAAAATATATTATTACAAAGATACTATTGGCCCGCATTCGCTTCGCTTCGGGAAAAAATCTCACTTCCATACAAACTTTCAACTCCTATTTAGCCTCCTTAGGGGTATAATATCATAAAATCCCGTCTTAGTGAGCATTTACGTCCCTAAAAGAACCTGCATGCAAAATTTATTTTATTAACGTTAAACTTACATTTCAGGATCACGAGTTACAACCCCCTGATGTCATGTACGTTGACAGTGGGTTGACTCAGTCTAAGTATGAAGATCCTTACCCTGACATGGAGGAGATGCTGGCCATCACGCCCCAGGCGAGGCCATGCACCATGGTCTGGCGCGACGTGTCAGTACACATTAAACTAAGGGGTGGAAAGCTGAAGAGACTTGTTAACAATGGTGGGTAAAAGATTTTTTACATTTTTGGGAGTAACTTAAAAATTAAATTAAAATGTGATGGTTACCGCAATTTTGTGACGAATCTATTTTTTTGTAAAATGCATCAGTTTCATAAAACACTTAAAATATATAAGTATAGGAGATTTGATCATACCTAATGGAGGGAATTACTAGTAAACTTTAAATAAGTTATAGATACATAAGATTCCTATTCGTAGATCACTCATAAATAGGTTAATCTCAATGATAATCATTCGTATTAAAAGTATCTAACAAACACGTGGGCGTTCACTTTATTTCGAAGATCAATCAACTTTAAAGGCTTAAAGCGATCCGATATTTGCAATATATTTTATGGCTAAGATGGGAATACCAATATGAATCTTACAATGTCCTCGATGCAACTGTAATTGCGGGCTGTAAACAATACGCACTTTATCCAGAGATAACTCCGCCATACATAGGTAATAAGGGCAATTGACGGCAGTAGGTCACGAACATCGGGAAACTACTCGTATTTCGAGTCCAGGTTATTTTGTATAGGCTAAAAAGATTCCAAGAAGGGTCGCTTATTCATTGTAAGAAGCGAGATCGAAAAAGAAAGTGTTGAACTGCAGTTATGATAAAGAAGCAAACCCGCCCTCGCTATGCTTCGGGACCTCTAATTCATCGCCTTAAGGTTTTGTTTCCGGGATAAAACTACCCTATGTCCTTCCTAGAATCCCAAAGTAACTCCATACCAAATTTCATATAAATCGGTTAAATAGTTTAGGCGTGAAAGTGTAACAGACAGACAGACAAGCAGAGTAACTTTCGAATTTATAATATTTGTTTGGATTAATGGTAAGTAGTTAAAGATTTAAAAATACGCTCTTGTTGTACCAACCTTTCTAACTTCATCATACGACGCTGGATATCATGGAAGACTTCTCCAGACAAATTAAATGAACCCAATTTCCTATGGTCCTTCTCTGTCTCCAATCCATCAACGTCATCAGGTCAGCTAGAAGATCTGGTTAGTAAATTTTATAAATCAACTTCACAAGATTTGATAACAAAGAAACGCCGACCAGGTGAAACTCAATACTAAAAGAAACATGACGTAATAGACTGATATTTACTGATGTGACAGACGACCGCGAATCACCTTCGATGTCGGAAAAATTACAGTTATAGGTTATAGTAAGCTAGTGTTGGTAAAGATATTTTGCTCATCACTGTCGGAAAAACGACAGTTATACCTACCCTAGTAAGCTAGTGTAGAAAAATTTGATTAAATTCATTTTCAATTATTACCATTCAGACTTTTACAATCTCTACTAATTATATTTAGTATGTATTTTATTCTGTATAATAATGATAAAAATCAAAGGTTTCATCTAAAAAAAACTTTTTTTCAATTTTTTTACATGAGTAGGTAATTTTTTTTGCGGCCCGCGACACTAAATTTAAATCTGAATAGACCCTTTGATCAAAATGGTAGCTCACCCCTCATCTATAAAGTAGGTACATACCTACCTAATTACCATCTCAGAAGTCTGCTGTAAGGATAATATTCACATATTTCTAGAAAAACTAACTTAATTAACCTGTGCTTATAGTTTTATTATAGCGTTGTTTTTTTTCCAGTTAGTGGCATTGCGAAACCTGGGTCAATGGTTGCGTTAATGGGACCTAGGTAAGTAAGTAAATTACACAGTTAACGATTTATATTTATTAATTATACCTAGTATACTCGTAAAACCAATAGCTATTATGTTTAGGCTAATAATCAATTCGAAAGTGTTTATTAAAAAAATAGAAGTTATATTATTACTAGCTGACCCGGCAAACGTTGTTTTGCCTTATAAAATGGCCATAAAAATAGGGGTTGGTAATAAAAAGTAAAAATTTAGGGTTGTATGTATTTTTTAATGCCACATTATAAAAAAATAAAAACAAAAAAATCGTCAAATAGTTAAAAAAAACAATTTGAGGGTGACCAACCCTTATCACTTAGGGGTTTGAAAAATAGATGTTGGCCGATTCTCAAACCTACCCAATATGCACACAAAATTTTATACAAATCGGTTCAGCCGTTTAGGAGGAGTACGGTAACTAACACTGTGACATGGAAATTTTATATATTAGAAGATTATATGTAGTACAATGTCGGTAAGGGATCTGCTGCGTTATTTCTTTTAAAGTTTTTAATTATTCTTGATCACAAAGATGATTATCTGTTAAGGAATTGTAATAAAATATGTAAATATAAAAGGCTCGTATTTTTTAAGCGAAAGTAATGATGGTTTCGAATACGTTTTTATGTCGAATATACTTGTGTACCTAAAAGTTTCAGTCACGGTTTTGGAGCTCAACATCTTACTTAATCCAGGCCTCGTAGCTTAAGCGTAATCTGTCAGAATGTAATAATGAAGTTGTGATCTCAATGGAGTTTGATAGGCGAAATAGACATCTCGCGTGTCAACTGAAACAGGGATAACTGACGGGGTGGGCAGTCATGCGGAAACGAGCTACATTCTAGCGTGGAGCTCGCATCGCGGTCTAAAGTTACGGTTTACCTTGCCATACGGTTACGTATCTAGGTCTAGTAAGGAAACCAAATAATCATGACCTACACTAAAGCGCAATAGAAGAGTCATTAAGCATGAGAACGGAGTTTGGTTTCCTAACGTCCTAACGTCCTGTAGAACCATAATTCGTAAGCCCTGATAGTATGTGATGTAGTATTAAGGAAATATATGTTAATATTCGCAAGTAAAAGTTCTGTAAATTTTCGTTTTACATAGAATACTACTAGCGCTTAATAACTACTAAGTACTTACTAGCCACTTGTACAGTTATATCCAAGGATTGTGCAATGTGCAGGTGCCCATGGGCGGCAGGTGATGGTAATACTGCAAGTCGGTTCGTTTGAATCTAGCAAAGAGGATAGCAAATGAAATCGAGCAGTCCCGTGCCGTCACAGATATACCTATTATATTTTATGATTTGAAGACTAACGTTGTAAATAACAAATTCTACATATTTATTTGATTTTCAACTCAACCTTCTTGGGGTGAAAGACCTCTTCCTTTTAATCATAATTATTTTTGGTCAGCAACATAGGTCACTGGTGCTGTGTAATCCAATACCCCGTCCTAAATTAGGAAACCTTTTCAAAACTCCACTTTAACAAGATTAGAACTGATCCTCAATTACAAGTAAAAGAGCGAAATTTGTCAAAAGATATAGGTAGGTACTAATAAGACGTTACCAACAGAGAAGACATTTAGTTTTTTTAATATAGTTATTAATATCCCGACATTAATAAAATCGATTAAACACAAAATCTTTACATTGAAGATCTACAGATTTGGATGATATATGCGATCTTCAATCTAAAGTTTTTGATTATATCGATTAATTTCGGGCGTAAAACAGTAGAAATCTTACGTCATATTCATAATAATATTATGTAGTCATGCTATGACTTTCTGTAGTTCAGCTCTTCTGCTATGATAAGACCATGAATAACTTAATTCATAGTAAAGTATTTCTTTCAGATCAGAAGTCCTTTGTCTTAGGTCCTTATCGTATAATGGCCGGACAATACGAGGTTTCTCGTTGAAATACTATAACTATTGTTTTTGTATTACATCAACGTTAATTTGTAAAGAATTATTTATTTAACACTAGCATACTTGCACTCGCTTCACTTTGGGAATAATATACTCGTAGTTGGTACATATTTATAGGAAAACTATGCCTTTTTCCATTCAAACAAATAATCATAGCTTTCCTTTTTATAAATGAATATACCTTAGTATAACTTTATTGTTATTATGGATTTACGTAAACTTTTAACTAGACTAACAGATAATACTAATGAAATAATAAACTGCTTGCGAAGAATGAAAATATTTTTTGTTACAGTGGTGCAGGGAAAACCACATTAATGAGTGCCTTGGCTCACAGAAGTCCACGTAAGATGTTTTTGACTTTCGTAGAATTCGTTTCATCTTGCTTTATTTTCGGTAGTAGTCTCAAAACTCCCGTTTTTTTTCAGTATTTCTACCGATATTTACGCTTGTCCAATCGACAGTAGTAACGAAAAATGGGCGGGTTTAAGACCACTTATCAATAATTATTCTTAAAATTTTATTGTAGCGGAATTGATTTATTTTTATTTTAATGAAAATTGACAAAATGTATCTACCGATTACGCATTTTGTATGGTGACCAGTGGCTTCAAGTAACATTCAAGATTTTATATTACACACTTGTAAATGTATATTACATACTCAATCAATCAATCATTAGTCAATTGTGTACATTGATTGCAGTGGGTACGGTAGTGGACGGTGAGGTGTTAATGAACGGACAGCCGGTGGGCGACTTCATGCACCGGGAGAGCGGTTACTTACATCAGGACGAGCTGTTTGTACAAAACCTGACTGTCACCGAACACCTTACCATCATGGTAATAATTTAACATGAAATACGCACTTAACAAGGAATTCAATTTTAATCAAAGTATGGTAAAGTACAAGACAAGTTGTGCAGTTGTTAATCCCAAAATAATTAGGTAGGAAAACTACAAGTATGTTTATTATAAAAACTATAATAATTATTATTGGTAAAAAAATAGAGATTACCACAACAAACTAAGACAGATTTAGACCTTTTTTCTGCAATAATTTTGGTTATAGAGCTTTTTTTTGAGCTAACTTCCTTACTTACAAAAGTGAAATGTTGTAATGGTAACGTGTTGTTTCCTTTAACTACTTTAATTTAATTCTTTATCGAAATTTCCTGCTCTAACTTAGTATAATTATAAAATAGTTAAAAATAACTAAAAAACACGCTTAATTTTATCAAATTAGTGTATTGTCATCGGTCCTCAATAAATCTACAAAGTTTGAACGAAATCTGGCCATTTAAAGTGGGTCAAAATCGCGCCCAAAGAAGTCGGTTACAAACATACAGGTGAAGCTAATAAAAAGCGTGTAAAAAAAATTATTCTTTTTGTGATAGGTACTAGAGAAGCCTTGAATATTAAACTATGTAGCAAGTGTCTAAAATAGAAATAGACTTAGACAGGAATAGATTTATTACCATATTATCTACTAGATAAAGAACTATTTTGGATTTTGGAATTCGGCGCTGTCTTGTTTTAGGATGCATATTGCGTCAACAAACTGCTTCTCAAAAGCTCCATATGCGGTACGATTAATCTGTACGATCCGTCGCATCAAACCGATCGTAACGACGAATCGATGGTGTACGTCAAGATCGTTAACATATTTTATGCTACATTTTTGATGCGATCGATCGCTACGATTTTCATCAGATCGATCGTTAGACGAATCGTACCGTGTATGTGGCTCTTAAGATAATCATCCGATTAAATTAATACTATATACTCAACGTTCCACTACGTTTGTTATTTAAATGATAGAATTACCCAAATTAGTCTAGGATTTAATCATCTTTAGCCGCTTTTAAAAATATTTAGTTTCTGCTTTTGTCAAGTGTTTTATTCTTGTTTTAGCTGTAGCCAAACATTCATTTATAAACTTCTTCAATGTTAGACATGATAATTCCACACATTTGTTTTTTTCTACTGGCTACTAAAGTGTATAGTCATCGACACGGAACGTGGGAAGAGTCTGAAAGAGACATTAGATGCGCAGAAGTCGTTTTGTTCAGCTTTTTGTTCAGCGCATCTAACTGTCTCTTTTAGACTCTTGCCACGTTCCGTGTCGATGACTATAAATACTTTTCTCATAATGCATTCCTAAACATCACAGGCCCATCTGCGCACGGACCGTAGAACATCTTCGTTGGCACGCAAAAGACGGATCAACCAAC
>DWKA01001227.1:0-12977 GCA_018249155.1 Panoquina ocola ocola | reverse complement strand
CCCCTAAGGAAGTTAAATAGGGGTTGAAAGTTTGTATGGAAGTGAGATTTTTTTCCCGAAGCGAAGCGAGGGCGGGCAGCTTATAAAAGTAAATTTAACTAACATTGTAACATAGTTTAATTGAATAATAAAATTTCAGAGAAACACAGATTTACGGTCACCTTCAATGTTGATTAGCTGCTTGTTTGATATGAGTGAAGTAGAACGAGGTGAACCCATAGAAAATTTTGACGATGTTGAAGTTAATACAGACTCTCGAGAGTACCTTGTAAGCACTGTAGCTAAACTCGTGGAGTCTTATGTCAACTTAGCTCTTAATTCTGTTTGTGGAGATGTTATAATCACTGAACCCCAAATAACAGCTGGAAGCTTTGAAGGCAGTAATACTCGTGATTCTAGTTACTCATTGTTGACTGATGCCTTGGTTAGCGATGATACCGAAAACGAACATGCCACTTATTATATAGACAATGTAAAATCAGATGAAGATAAAGATGAATCCATCAAAGAGGTATTTTTTTACACTTATACTTCATTATAATTATACTAGAGGCTCGCCTTAGCTTATCATAGTGCCATCGGCACCGCATTCTTGACTGCTACTGAAAGTTTTGACTGAGTGAGAACTATTGTGATATTAACTTTAGTTATGTAGTATAACGAAAGAAAAATATGTTGCTAACATAAAACATGTATTAAATGCACACAAATTAAAGATTAAATCTTTGTTTTTTACAGGCTAATGATGAAGATTTGGAGGAAATT
Organism: Panoquina ocola ocola; assembly: GCA_018249155.1. NCBI lineage: Eukaryota > Metazoa > Arthropoda > Insecta > Lepidoptera > Hesperiidae > Panoquina > Panoquina ocola. Next base: position 12,212 of record DWKA01001227.1, on the reverse strand, counting down.
ACAAAAAAAGATATTGACTTATATGAAAAAACTTTTTTGACATTGAATCGTAAGTTCTTAGTACATTTTATTTTTTACCCTATGTTTTATTCTTTGTAGATACTTAAAAGAAATCTTATTTTGAAGGTGATTATGATACATATATTGAAGAAGACTTTGAACCGGAGGGAAACAATGGGAGTTACATATTGCAAGAAGTGGCGCTTCCGTCAAAGAAATCTTCTGAAATACTTGACTCGTTTGCAGAACCTGTTCATGTAAGCATGAAAGAGATAAATTGATTAGGTACCTAATAAAAATCAAAAAACATTTATTTAAAACAAAAAATAAGTCGTAACATTTTTTTAGATACTTTAACAGTAAGATATATTATGTATAATCATATTATTCAGTTACTTCTTCGTCTTTCTTTCTTATCTTTAAAATCATTGGCGCTTAGTGCTCCCAACTTGAGTACATACATATAGGCAAAATTATAAAAGCTTACTTTTTATGTAAAAACAGGTTTGGGAATTGACTTATCTAAGATAGGGGGGAGGGGCTACTATGTTTCTTTTTCTAGCACCCTACTGGGTATAAGTAAGTACAATACCTGTACTTCTAGATCCACTGTTTCAGCCTTTGCATTGTTGACCACCACTAGTGCCTGAAACAGATAGCATCCACTCTCTATGTTGGAAATTTCCCATTCAATTCGAGCCGATTATTATAGTTTATTCTTCGGTTTTAACTAGTTAATTTTTGATTACAGGTGGTAACAACAGAACAATTTACGACCATGGAAGGCTCTCATAAACATAGCTTGGTGAAGCGATGTCGTTTACAAGGTGCTAAGCTTATGTCCCGCTTGCGTAGTTGGTGGTGGAAGCAACGTTTGATTGGAAAACGCAAGGTAAAATTATAATTTATGGTATTTGACGTGGGTAATATTCTCAAAGATTGGGTAACGTCAGAAAACGGAAGAATACGTAAACATACGTTAGTATTTATAAACTATACTATTAAACATTATATTTGTAAATGTAAGCAAAGTTTTTTGCTAAATTTAATTTCGTTGCCAGGGGTGCCGATCGGGAATATGCCCTTTGTCACCTAAGGCAAGGAACCTCGCTGCCAGCCTCCTGGACCATCGTAAGCTGCGATCTCCATCCCCAATGCGGAATACCGCATGGAAGTTCAATACCGTTAACGAAGCTCTTATTCATTCGTACAATATGAAAGATTACGACTTCAAAATAAACTCAAGCGATCCACTGGAGAGAGATTAACTAGTGTTTACTCGGTTTAAAACTGTCAAAAGTTATTTTACTCGTATTAAATTATATTAATATTTCCTGTACCAGTATTTATGTTATAATACAAATATACGTTAATGTTATTATTTTTGTTTGCAATTTCGTAGTGCTTTGTAAATTAGTATACGTTCATTTTGTTCATCTTTCACCTACTTTTCAATACCTTATATTCGACACCTTAGATTCCGAGTATATATACGACACAAAACCGATCGAAATAGTTTCGCGTAAATGTAGATTTACCATTGGGACTGGCGTTGGTTGAGAGCGGAATAGGAGAAAATTGTTGTTATCTCTTTTGCTCCTCGTTAAATGTTGCGAGTCTGAAGACACCGTGGGCATGGCTCAACTTCCCCGAAAATAGAACGGTCACGGATTCCTGGGCTAAATCTCAAATATCCAGACGGGAGCGCCATCTGAGCCAGTTAAAACAGTCAAGCGAAAAGTTCTCGAGCCCCACTTCTTGTCTGAACGTCTGCCAGTGAAGACCGGGAGGGAACCACCTAACACCACACAAAATGGTGAGTCATAACGGCAGTGAAATGTGGAAGAGAAGAAGTTCAGTGTAAAAACGGATTGTAAACTAATAAGTGTTAATATATTCGCGGTAATCCTCGTGAAATATATTCCGCTGACCGGATGCTCGCGAGCGACTCCATGTTTTCCGCAAGACGTAGAAAAATAAAAAGTGTTGTGCTTAGTGAAAGTAATTGTCCCTGTTACATGGATATCACTACACAAAATACTTGCAGTGGCGTGAGGTGACGCAACATACATCTACATCTACACATCACACAACACTTCCCTGTTACACTTCAGTCGATAATGAAAATAACGCAATATATTTGATAATTTTCAGAGCGACCTCAGCAAGAACGACGTCGAAAGTGAGTATATTTTCTTGTTTTTGTGAAATAACAGCATCAGTTTAACATTACCATGGGAACATTTTATTAAAATTATTATACATTTAACTTGTGTTACAACAAATAAGTAATACAGAAATAATTGGTTGAAAGGAATAAACTAACATTTGAATTTAACAATTTATATTTTTTAATTCCAATAAATAATTTGTTTTTCAAATAACAATTGTTATTTTAATCGGGAATGCGCATATTACATTAACACCGTAACATCTAAGTATAGCACGATTCTCATAAATGGTTCGAGTTGCTAAGCGATGCCGGTAGCAGCGCCAGTGGCACGGCCACGATGCGCGCGCGCTGCGTTCCAAAATTAAACTCTTGCGTCACGTGATCCAACTTTGCCGCCCGCCCAAACAGAGAAACTCCACTCGGATTTCATAGCATTAGCGCTTCGCGTTTTTGGCAATACTACTGTCGCCGGTATACATGTTCCTGACTGCCGAATGACGTCGCATATTTATCGTTCCATGAATCTTATATACAATAATCTGTCAATATCAAGGTCGGAATTCTATCCAAATAACTTTGACAATTTTAATTGCATCAATGATTTATTATAAAGATGAATGAATATTTTCCTAACATTATTTCGGTCTGGAACTTAACGAAGGTTAACATTAAGTTTACGATCGCGTAAACAATTATGAAGCAGGCTCTACATTTAGCGAATCATTGAAATCAGGACACAGTTACAATCGGGTTATAATTAGATAGAGTGACTCACTGGTCTGCTGTAAAAATATTGAATCATGTGGAGTTAAAGATAGCATTTAGGATAGCGCCTACGTTTGTCGTTTTCGCCGACACACCTGCGTCAACTGATCTGGATTTCTTTTCTTTCTTTAAGATAGGGAAACGGATGAATATTGATTAATAATTAAGGACATTACTACCATACATATGAGCTTGGTAAATCACATTGGTTGACATTACCATTGAATTAATTGGATTTCAATCGTTGATGCCTCGTATTGTTTAAGTCTTAGGGTATTGTATAGTTAATTAATATCGTTCAATTACGGCGTCTATAACTCTGGCATAACAATTCAGAAGTTTTGTCATTCATTCATTCATTCCGTTTTTGCACAATTGACTGCTAGGTTTAATAGTTATTAAATGGCATATACATACCTCCTACAATACTATTATGCTTGCTTTTGATACGTCGTTAATACGTCCATTGAATACGTCCTGAATACAATTTCAAAATAATGGTTTAACTTGGAAATATTTTAATTGCGTTTATGTGGTGAATATTTATTTAACTTTTTTTTCGTTCAGGGGCATCCTTCGCCTTCTCAATCTACGACTTCGACGGTAGCGGCAAGATCGATGCTTTCAACCTAGGCGATGTATTGCGGGCACTTAACTCCAACCCCACAATGGCCACCCTCGAGAAACTCGGTGCAACCAAGAAGAAGGGCGAGAAGACACTAACGGTAATTATTTTTGCAGATAACTGACAAATTAGTGTACATACCTGATGATAAGTGGTTGCTTCTAGTCATGGACATCTGTAATGATAATGTTCATGTTGCATTGTTAGCCAAGGAGAGATTTGGACCAGCTTTCGTTTGGTCCTTGGGCAACTTTGTAGCAGAAGCAGGAGGTATCCTAGGGATTAAAATGGGTAGTTCATAAAACATCCACCTCAAATATGTAGAGCAGATATAATGAGCCTTAAGTTTTGAAATCATTTCTTTATCTTGTGCCAACATACACGCACATATAGGTATTAAGCTCTTGTTTTTTAAAAAACTGAAATATTGGACATATGGTCTACGTCGTTAACAATCATATAATTTTAAGTGCTAAATTGTAAGGTGCCTACTTTTATTTATTTTAGTGGTTCAGATTTTTCATGTCATAAATGATTGTTAACTAAATATGGACCCCTATTATTTCAGCTTGAAGAGTTCCTTCCCATCTTCAGCCAAGCCAAGAAAGACAAAGACCAGGGTGTCTATGAAGACTTCCTGGAATGTCTGAAGCTCTACGACAAGAACGAAAATGGCCTTATGCTTGGTGCTGAGCTCACACACACGCTCCTTGCGTTAGGTGAGCTAACCGTTACTTTGCTGTAAACCTATAAAAAACATGAAATATACGATTATATTAGCCATAAAGAAACAAAATTAGTTTCATATTCAGAATAATCAAAATATATGTATGCACTAACAAACAAATTGAATCATGACTCTATCTTAAGTCTATATTCTTTCAGCTATTGAAATGCATTAAGGTGGAAATTCATCTAAACATTCTTTTCCTTAGAAATAAGCTTGTTATCATTAAGTAAAACAAAAAAAAATTGGCTTTGACTTTACACAAAAACAGCGGTGATACGTGTGATAAGACAATTTTTAGATCCAGGGCCGGGAGACGATCATAGAATGTTTGTAATGTTTGGTTGCTCACGAAAGCAAATCGAGATAATTTTGCAACTATTTTGGGGTAATAACAATATTTTTCTCATACTCTTAATGTGATATTTTTCTTATGTCATAACTGAGAATTATTGTTCTTACTAAACCAGCTATACATCGTTATTATCGTAAGCTGTAGCAACAAGCATGGATGAGATGAAAACGAATTTGACTTTGTCAAACATGCAAGCAAATTATCGGCAAGGTTGGTCGTGATTCAGTTTGTTCTATAGTTGGTGATACAAGAAGTGTGTGAAAATAATGTTGGTGCATATGGGATTATTGGTGTTATGTCAGTTCACAAAAATATTACTAACAACGCTAACAATTAATTGAAAGGAATTTAATTAATTACTTAAATTTTTGCTTAATGTTATAGGTGAGAAACTTAGCGAAGATGAGGTGAATGAAGTAGTAAAGGATTGTATGGACCCTGAAGATGACGACGGCATGATCCCATACGCATGTAAGTATTGAAATTCGTTATTTAGGAATTGTTTTATTCCGACACACCCTATATCTTGTTAGTGTATGCAATCAATATCCAAATCGAATGACATGAGCTAAAACCTAAATGTAGTAGCTCGCATCCAAATAAGAATGAAGTTAATTTCTTTATACATATCACAATTTGTTATCCATAATAATTATGCACCATTTAAAATATAGCAATTTGTTGGCATGGAAGATACGTTTTTTAACTTTATATCAGCACAACAAAAAAATCACCCAATAAGCGCACTGTAATTATTTTTGTGCATGACTTTAGCACACCACTGTATCAGATGCCCCTGATCATTTGTAAAATAATGCAAAAAGATTAGTTGGCATCTACTTAGTCCCTCCTTACGTATCAAAGCACTTGTACCCACTAAAGACATACCCAGTAATGCCCAGTATCTATCAGTTTGTGTGTGTGTACCCTTGGTTTACCTGTTCTCCATTTACAGCATTCCTGAAGAAGGTGATGGCGTAGAGGACTGCCGTGATGTCATATCTTTAGTTATAAGATCGTAAGTGAAATAAGTGAAGTGTTAAAAACTCGCTGCTTAAAATTTACTGGCTTTATACAGGGTTCTAAATTTCTAAAAAAAAACAAGCAATTTTAACATGTTCTTCGAATAATTAAAAGTTAAGATTACTGTTAACACTATTAAAATAATCTTCTTTAGCAATAGTTTAGGATGATGGCTTATTTATTGTTTGTTGTATTAATTATAAGGCTTTCTCAGATACTGCTTTCTGTGTCAATGAAAAACAAAAGTTAGTTTCGTAAACTCTCTTTGTAAAGGTAAATTTCATTAGTTAGTCACACCGAACTTTCGGGCGTATAGAATAACATTGAAATGATTTATAAGCATTTCAAGTAAAGTTCCATAATAATCATACTTCATCTAATTAAAAAGTAATCTTAATTCGCATTGTCCAACGGCAACAGTTTTGTAGCAATATTATTCACCTTGACACGTTTAATGTTTATGGGCAGCGGTGATCACACCATCAAGTGACCCGTCTGCCGGTCGTCTGCTTTCAGCATTAAAAAAAAAACTGAAATTGCAAAACATCATTTCGTTATTCTAAATGAATGTTTGTTGCTTCTAGCTTTTCTCCGAAAAATGTGCGATGGCTGGTCGAGGAAAAAACCAGAAGCGGCGGCGCCCGCTGCGGAGGGCGGTGAGGGCGAGGCTGCGCCCGCGGAGGGCTAGCCGCAGCCCCCCCGGCCCCCCGCACCCAGCCACACCGACACCCCGTATACACCATCTTAGATACGGACCAACCCCCCTTTTTATACGACGCAACATCAAATATTTCTGTACAACTTTCTCTCAGTGACTGTACATAATAAATTAAGATTAAAGAAAGTACTGTGAAACGCACGTTGTACGTGTCTTTTAAATTTATTATTACTTATTTATTAAGTTCGTTTATAATGAGAAAAATAAAAAACACTAAAAACCGTAAATTATTTTATAATAAACTGTTAAAACGTTCAGTTGTGTTATCTTCATCAATGTTTAGTTGTGCTTCGTTAGGTTCTAATGTTGATGAAAATGATAGAAGTGAGAGCCACATGTTGTTACTTTTATATTGTCATATATAATTAAAAAGATAATTAAAATATGATATCTATTTCTAGAAAGACTATCTAAACTTATACACGTATGCCATTTTTCCAATCTATGTTTATCCCCACCAGTAAGGACATTTTTTTGGATTTTTGAAATATTAGAATCTGTATAAGTTTAGTTCAATATCCTCCATTTTTATCAGTAGGTATATAATTGACCTATTTCATTTACTGCATTTTTTATTGTACGCGGTTACACAAAGGAACCTCAAAATCCATACAAAATTATATTCAGGAATACATACAGGAATAAGATAAGAGATATAGAGAATCCTTAATATTATCCTTATTATCCATAGTGAGATGTAGAGCTACTATAAATAGGTATCTACTTGTAACCCTGAAATGAATATTTTCCCTATTATCATCAGCGTTTATAAGTCCACTGTTGGACATAGGCCTCCCCCATCATGCGCCAATCCGACCGGTTCTGAGCCTTCTGAATCCAACGAGTGCCCGCTGTCTTCTTCAGGTCATCATTCCACCTAGATGGAGGACGTCCTATACTTCTTTTTTCGAGATGTGGACGCCATTTAAAGAACTTTCTTCCACAACGGTTGTCAGTCCCTCTTACTATATGGCTAGCCCATTGCCATTTCAGCCGGCTTATTCTTCGGGCCATGTCGGTTACCCTAGTTCATCTGCGAATCTCATCATTTCTGATGCGATCACGTAGAGAAATGTCGAGCATAGCCTTCTCCATAAATTGCTTGTGCATAAGTCCAACAGTAAAGCACAACGTCTCGGAGCCGTATGTCATCACTAGCAACGCTTTCTCGAACACTTTCGGCTTCAGGCACCGAGGTGACCGAGGGCAAGATTTATTATACTCGTAGACAATATTTTCCTTTCATCTGAGCGGAAATCGTAACACTCTACTAAACAGATTTTTATGTATCCCCAAAAAATAAAAAATCTAAATCTAAACAATTTATTAATATAGGTATCACAGACACACTTATGCACGTAATTTTTTAATCTACCACTATTTCGGAAAGGTGCTATATCATGAAGGAGAAGAAATGGCAAAACAAACTCCTCAGCACATCTTTTAAATAAAATTATTATTTAACATACATTTGAGGTATTATAAATATTACCTAATCTGAGCGGAACTGGCTGCAGAACTGATCAACTACGTACGTCCTTGTCTACAAGAGCCTACAAATAAAAAAAAATTTGAATGATCCTGGTGGACTATACAATATTACTATCACAATACTACGAGTAATAGTGTAACTGATACAATTTAAGTAGATAGACATAAGTCATAAAGTGATTCGGTTGATTGGAGTAAACTACTGGGCATTGGAGTAAACTAATAGGCAATAATAACAGATTTATTCGTGGGACCTATTAGGAGTCCGTAGGAACGAATCAGTGTACCCTGTGGTACCAATGAGGTCAGAGTACAGTACGTAAGCCTATTGTAACCAGCGCCCTCTTACATACATGGGTGAACTGGTTAGTATCGTCGCACAGTCGATTGTGGACTTACATGTTTCTACTTTCACCGAAAGATGGCGCTATAACGAACTAATAACGAAATTTAACCTAAATTAGTTTTTACCTACTATCATACGTAGAGCAAGAGAAAAAGGGATTAGGAGATATAATGTTTTTATTTATTTATGCATCTGCCGTACTTAGGCGAGGAGAAAACAAAACAATTTTTTCTCCCTGTGTCAGATTATTCTAATTTAACGTTAATTCGATGCAATAATCCATTTTGCTCTACAAAACGACCATGTTACTTTTTCAATGAATATTTTACCAACAAAGTTTGATCGGTCATCACTTTTCTGAGGTGTTTTCATGGAGAATGAAAGAGGATAAAGGTAAGTTTATAATATGTAGGTAGGTATCACAATTTGTCCTTTCACAAATCCGTATTGGAAGCTCTACAACACTACGATTTCTACATCTACCTAATCCATTTTTATTTGATTCGGGCCTTTTTCTTAAATCACCAAAAGCACAATATGAATTTCAAGAATAAATAAAAAATCTTTGGACATCCATATACAATCATAATTATGTATAATAATGTTTAAGTTTATTCGTCACCTATTTCTTCGTTCTATGAGTCGATACATTTTATAACTGGTTACCTACCTACTCAGTAAATTTTGAAAATTCGCATATACATAGATAAATAAACAGTTTATAATGCCACTAGATATTTATCCTAAAATAATTGTGATGATGTACATGAATTAAAATACATTTATTTTACACCTGCGGACTATTCCAGAGCGCAATGAACTGGATTGAAAACTAGCCACAAAGAATACTTAAGTCATACAGTATGTTACACCAAAATGTAGGTGTAAAATTGGTTTATTTACCACCCCCATGTCAACGTACTATACTAGCTTGCCAAATTGTTTGTTGTATCCACGCCAGAGAAAATGGCGCGGAAAGTGTTTTCCCGCACACCGGCATCAATAACTCGCTCGGGCGGATTCGGCCGCGTTCGAACCTGTTCGGGACCCATTGTGTGAGAACTAGTGTGAGAAGCTGTGAAATAGGGTGACAAGCTTATACAAGAAACACATGGACGGGGAGATATAATGTTGTGTTGGTATAATATGGCTTATTATTACTAAAATACATTTATCGTTGCGTTGCAATGCCACAGCTGTTTGATTTCAGTTCAGTCTGTACCATTCAATAGTTGAACTCATAAATCAATTGATAAATAACTCTATTTACTTGAATGTCATATCATATCATTGTAGAATTACGAATAGGTATTCGTCCTCAAACAAATAAGTTGATAAAATATGGTAATACTGTTGGTATAAAAGATTACACAATCTTACAAATTAGTTCTCTAATATCGAGCATTCAGGTATGCACATCTTGGATAAACTTTATTTCGATCTTACACACATATTTTGGTCCAAATTATCAAAAGAACACCAGCTTAATACGCAATTGATACAGAGGCTGGCCGTTCCTTATGAATATAACGAAATGTCTTTCTTATTAAAATGGTTTTAGTCTCGTCAAACTAAACATGATCAAAACCACTATTAAATAACGACAATGAAATAAATTAACCATAATTTATAGATATCAGACATCTAAATCTACATTACCCTATAAGTTTATCAAAATGCGAACTGGAAGGGAAATTTTCCTTCGTGGTGGTTGGCAACACTGCTCTACTCACGTCTCGGCGGGCTATCTACGCTACGAAGAGCGGTGCTCGTTGATCGTTCGCTCGTACGTATAGCACGCAGTGTTTAAAGTTTGAATCTGAATCGCGGGTGTGTTTCTACGTGCCGCTTCTTCTCGTGTTTACGTTGTGATTGATTAGTGATAACATTCGAGTCTTGTGTTGCGGCTTTGTGATAAATAATCAAGTAAGTAGGTACATATTATTTGATGCAGCTATTCATTTTAAAATATTTAGTTGTTAAAACCTAGGGAAATATAGGTACACATTTGCTTGAAAAGGGATATATTTGAAGTGCGCCAAAGGGTCTGTGAATATGAAAATTTGTGAACTCGCGACAACAGAATGGCGTTGCTGTGTTCTAGAATTTGTTCTCGCGTGAAACATCGGTAAGTACAGGTCTTTGTAACCCAGGGAAGCTGAAAGGAACGAAGCTGTTTCATTGTATCTTTGTGTAGTTTCTTATACAGGGAACGTGAGACTGACGAAATCACACGGATATAAATGTTCTAGTACCATATATCTAGGTAGAGCTAGGCAGATTGTAATTTTGTAGTTTGCACATTAATTAATTATCTAGTAACTGTGTAATAATATCTAATTATTTTGTTATCTTTGTTGCTTTCCAGGTGATAGTGTGCTGATTCGATATGGCAGATGTGCGAGACCCGGCTACTGCCGCTAATCCGGATAAACACAATACAGGTATCTAAATAAAAATAAACGAAACCTCCAGTTTTTTTACGTAGGAACTTGAAGTAAATTTAAATTTAATTTCCATGGGTGTTCCTAATAATGTATATTATTATTTAGAATTTATAACCGAAGATAACTTCGCCTAAAACCTAAAAATGAATCTGAATTAGTAAATACCTTATTCTTAGATGTCATTTCTTAATGGAACTTCAAGTGAATTATTAATTAGTTAGAAATACATGATTCTTCAAAAATAAATGGCATAATGGCTGCGATTACTTACTGCCTTTAGCCTCAAAAAAGTCAAAAGTCTAAATTGATCGTCATAGTCAAGAATACTCCCCTTGTCCCGTTATATTTTCCCATTAATATTGTATCTACAAGGTTTCAGATAAGAATTGCCGAAAGTCAATTGCCGGTGTAGGTGATCTACGACTTATCTACGCACTACACCTATATTAAAAATAGATATAGTACCTACCCATATCAACGTACATAGGTCCATCAAATAATCCTAAAGCTATAATAATGTAAAAAGGATCTCGGTTTTACTAAACTTACGAAGTTTGAATATGTTTTGGGTATAGAATGTGAATGTAACAAAATTCCATTCTACAAATACGGGCTCAAAATCGATAAATAAAACGAATGTATTTCCTGCACTGCGTATACATTTTATCGAGTTATCACGAATAACAGGTGCTGCAACCAGTATAGTAATGAAACAGAATTAATTAATGATAAAACCAGAGTTCAGTGGCATACGAGTATAACGTGACACTATATCATTCCCACTAGCCGATTAGATTTTATTTTTTTAGTGTGTCATTTTACTGTAAAATTAATGCACACACAAACTAATTCAAGTTACAAACTACTAGATTAGATCTTGCATTGACAAGTTGGATTCTTTGCCCATGTTAGTCATAATTTACTTGTTACATCATCTATGCTCTCCTACATCGTTTGACGTTGGAAAAGTATGACGAGAAGCAATCACAGTCATGTGATCGAATCCTTATGTTCCAGTGGATGTCATTTATTACCTACTACAAAGTCAACTAGTAACCACCGTCGCTTCAGGAACCTGTCTTTTCGTGTACTTGAAAAGGTGTAATACTTAAAAAAATATTAAGACTTGACCTAAAACAAATTATTACACGTACCCAAAAGGATCCACTCAAATACTGTCTTGTAATACAGAGTCGAAACATTCCTAGAGCGATAATACGAATATCTATTGTTCTTTACAAGCAATTATAAAATACCTTGACAAAGGGAACAATTATTCAAATGTGCATAGATAGAAGTAGAGTGTGATTACTATGGTAATACAAGCACATAACGGAAAATAATGGTAGACATGATAACTGATGAGAAATAAAAAGATGAGACGGAAGCGAGTTCTGCGCTGATATGACACGTACGGATATGGCTCGAGTGAAGCAAAAAGGGGTGCATTGTAAAGGGGTAACACTGGTGTGGTAGGTAATAATAACGGAAGAGTATTAAAAAAGGGGATACAAAATTCTCAACTCAACTAGAGTTTGACTG
>DWKA01001226.1:0-12982 GCA_018249155.1 Panoquina ocola ocola | reverse complement strand
TAGCAACGCATCTGTGACAAACTTCGAGTGGGACAATTATTACACTGTCCTATCCGAAGTTAGTCACAGGTGTCCATAGGCGGCAGGGGAAGGTGGCACTGTCAGCTCGTTTGCTACCTTTTTTCCATTAAAAAAAAACTGTGCAACGGATTTTGATACGTTTTTTTAATAGATAAGAGTGATTGAAGAGGAAGGTTTATATGTACAATTTATTATACTTTTCCGTAAATACTATATTTTCCCAAGGGTGGGCAGCTAGTAAATTTTAAACCATGATTGCAGGTTTAACAGCAGCGGCGGGTATCGGCGTGGACGACCTGCGGAGGCTGTGTATAGTGCGGCTGTCGTTCGTCAAGGGCTGGGGTCCGGATTACCCCCGCACCTCTATTAAAGAGACCCCGTGCTGGGTGGAGGTACATCTGCATAGGTACGTAGGAGTTTTAGATATAATTATGCAGATATATTTTGTACAATCATAAGGTTTCGAAGCCCTGAGGCAGTAAAGAGGTGCGTCGCTTGCTTTCCAGAATTGATAATAATAATATGTTTTTCGAAAGAACAATGTTGTTTTTAAAAGGTATTATTAAGGTGACTTTTTATTTACCAGTGTAAATATAAAAATACCAATAAAAAACACAATAAACTTTATTGAACAAGTAAAGAAAAATATTGCTAGGTGTAAATATTCAATCTAAAGATTTCGGATTAACTCGTCAACGCCGAGTAAACGATAAACAATAGAAATCGCATGAATTCACGCCTGCTGGCCTTGAGCGGTCAAATCGATTATTAATTTCGGGTGTAAGGTGGTAAGCGCACTAACATAAACTTAATAATAACACTAACTATTTTTTAATACCTCTCAATAATAAATTAATAAATAACCTTTCCAGGGCTCTGCAACTGTTGGACGAGGTGTTGCACACGATGCCTATCGACGGCCCCCGGTCCAACATCGAGTAGGAGTTGATCGGCTTCTTTTGAGGCCTTCGCGACCGCCGCCGGCGCAACGCACGCGCTCGCCTCGCCGCACCGCCGGGGGACACTGGGGAAACTGGGGACAACTCTGGGGACAGTAGGGATATCTCTAGGAATGTCTCTAGGACGATAGAGATGAGCTTGGGGACTCTAGTGACAACTTTAGCGGCTCTGGAGACACTAGGTATAACTCTGGGGAAACTGGAGACAAATCTGGGGACATTAAGGACAACTCTAGAGATGCTAATATCTCCATAATAATACAAAAAAATCATGAAGCCATTTTTGAGTCGTGATAGAAACATCTCTGGTTGTTAATTGACTGGAAATTAAATTTATTTGATGAACAAACCAAATTAAATGTAGCCTCGGTATAAAATTATTATATTATCTATGGAACACTCAGTATAATAAACTTACCGAAAGTTATAACTATCACAAAAATACCTTATTTTATGGAATGCATGATAACGCTTTAGTAATTAAATTGGTTAGTCACTATCGCTATACTATACTTAAATTAATCATTACAAAGTAGGAAAGAAATAAAGCACAAAAACAAATGCAACTTATTTAATGATAAAATAAAATGTATTGATTTATAGAACTATCAAGTACAGGATATTTCGATGGAGTAAAACTAAAATTGTATACTAATAGATAACATTCAAGTAATTGACCACAGCTTTAACTATTCATTTAAAGGCTGGATTTTTTAATCAACTTTTGCATCATTCGTAATAGTGTAGTGCCGCTTAGTTTAGTACAATCCTAAAGTTTATATTTGCAGTACAAATTTAAAGTTAAGTCACTAAATAAGTCAATAATCGAGTCCTATTAGATTTTGTACGGTTATACATTTTTTAACACCCAATTTAGTACAAATTAATGATATTGGTAACGTTAATTTTTCGATGGAATAATTGCTTGTCTATTTAGATATCGCTTGCTTTCACAATAAAATAAATTATTATACATGAAGAATGAACATTGTTTATAATTGCACTGATACTTATACAGTAAATCAATAATTCACTGGCAGTTATGAGGTAGGTATCGCTTGATAATAAAGTAATTAATAATAATGTAATGGTTATTCCGTCGTGTCTCCCCGTGTGGTGCGGCGATCGCGAAGCAAATGAATGTGCAAGTTTGTTTGTTGAGTGATAAGGAACTCGGAACAGTGAGCGAAGTGTGAAAATTGGATTGATAACGGTGTGGTTATTTTCATTAAGGTAAGTCCAATGTTGCCATGTGAATAGCATTTATGTTTGTTAAAAATAATAATATGATTATTAATTATTTCTGTTATATGAACCATATCTATCTGTTTCGGTGTAATGTCTTCCAAATTTCTTTTCATTCGGTCTTCCGTTCAGATTGTTACTTTTTGTAAGTTCTCGGTTTAAAATTGGCAAGTCAAAAGGATTAGGATTGTTTGAATTGACTTCGTATGAAGTGTTGAATATGTATCGATGGAACGGCTGGAGTGAAACAAACTTAGCACACGAGCGCATTGCTTGCGTGTAAAAAGGTGAACTATTAATTTATGTCTTGTGTCTATTCATATGAAGTAGAACAGTAATATAAGTTAACGTTATAGATATATTATTATGTAACAGTATTGAGATGGAGCATACTAAAGAGCACATAAACTGGATCTCAATAAAATAAATTTCACAAGTCCTAAATGAAGTAAAGTTAAATATAATTAAGATAGTGCTATATATATACATAATATATGTTCGACTAAACTGTCTGACTGTTTTGCTCAAATGAGTCTTCGGGACTAGGTTTGTCGAGTTGTGTTGTAATGAGAGTTATACGAATTTTAGTAACAGCGATACCAAAATAAGGCATTTCTTTATAATATAGATATAAAATACTACAAGACATAATTATGGTTCAACTTGAAAGAAGCCAAATTGTATTAGCTTTGGAACTAGGCGTAAGCTAATATATCGCATTATTTAAGGTCCTAGTTATATTATAGTATACAGTAATTTATGATATTTAGTTTGTAGTTCATGCACTGCAGTTTATGGTTATCCAGTGATATTTTCATCAAAACTTGTGGGTAAGGTAAACAGCAATATGAATATGCATATATTTTAAAATGGTGAAACTGTTGGGACGTAACATGTAGCATAGCCAAAAAGAGACAAACATACTTTGTTTTTACCTTATGTGAGACAGGGAGGGCTTGATGTTTGTATGCCTCATTATGTAGTATCTATTAAGGGGTAGTTTGTGACTGAAATGGACTGTTTAATATTTCATGTGATCAAACCTGATTTGTGAGTCGAAGATAGGATACATTCTGGCAATGTTTCTCTAAGGACTTGAAGTAATTAATTTTAAATTAACATAACTGCAGTGCATGGACATAATGTTTATACGAGTGTTACTCATGTGGAAGGAAAAGTCTGTGTTTTGTTAGCTAGATGCGCCTGGTTTGAGAGTTTGTGTTGATAATACATTTTTGTAGACACGTTGCATATAAAGTATTAATAAAATTAAGATTGATAACAAACAGTATTGTCTCCTGATGGAAGTTTGAAGGATGTTATGTAACAAAGAGCAAGGTAATTGTAGCGAGATAGAGAGAAGCAGTCTTTTAAATGTATTGTTCAATGTGAACTAGGTTTTAATCTGTGATGTGCTAACAAAATGTAAGTTAGGTATGAGGTGTATGATGTACTCGTATTAGCTTAAGGTTATTGACTACCGAGGTCTAAGTCTACTTTATATTCAGTGAACGTTAAGAAAATATAATTAAGTAAGTATAAATGACATATTTTGTGTACGAAATGATTGAAATGTTTTAATATGATAAATGTATGGAGTGTTTTTGAAACTTTAAATACATATTTGAGATTTTGTTTGCTTAAGATTTGCTTTAATTATTATTATTATTATATTATTTTTACTTGGCAGATTTTGTTTGTGTTGAATGAGTTATGTACTTTAGTGAAAGTTGGTGTTTCTGATTTTTTATTGATTTTATTTTATTTTAAACATGTAAGTAGGTGTTCGCTACTCTGGCCAATAGTGGAACAGCCGAGTTATGTTAATTCGGCCACTTTATATTATTTTTATTGATGCTAGTTATAATTTTCTGTTTTCTAATGCACAATTTTGCTTGATCATCACAAATTGTTTATTGTTTGTTAATTGGATTTTTTTAATATGTACTTGATTATTGTTACCAATGATTTCTGGAAACAGACTGCTATGTACATAGTATAACTAAATATTTTTTTAACGAGACCGACGTGTGCCGGTCCTCACTTTTCTTCGTTACAAGTATGTGTGGTACTTGGGAATTATTCGCAATAAAATTTTCTTAAGAAGCTTTCACAAATAGAAGTGAATCGTAAATACCTCTTTATAGTGATGACAAGGATTCAAAGGGTTTTTAGATGATATTGATAAGTGGTAGGTTTTTTAAACATGTTGAAGTTTTGAATAATAATATTTGTCAAATTCTACATACCACAGTTGAGGACTAACCGATCTTTTAATATGAACGTACAATTAAATTGAAACAGTTGTGAAACGATTATTGGAGATATAGAAAGTTATACAAAGTAGGAAATGAATATTGTTGATGTAATGATGAAATTAAATACATGTAGTGTTTCCCATATGTATACTGCACTCGAAATTTATTATACCTTTTGTAATTTGGTCGGTGTACAGTCGAGCACGGCAGGGATTGCCAAGCATTCCTAGGAAACATTTTTTTATTTATGCCTGTGAGGTTGTATGCCACCGACAATAGATTTATGTTTTATACTCGCGACCAATAGTTAGTGTAACGTTTGTCAAGTCCCGGGGTCGTGCGAACGGTACACAGTTTGCGTACAAAGCCGATGCAGAATGGCACACGGTGTAGCCTTAAGTGCATAGTTAAGAGTGAAACTATGAAACAGAAATGAATATAAAGGTTATTCCTCTAAATTGTAGTTTTATTGTATTTCTTTGTCATCCGTTGTTGAATTTTGTGGTGTTCGGGTAAATAATTTAAAATGTTTTCAAATTCTAAATAGGAATGACCTTGCGCCATATTGTCACGTCACTGTCGCTGTTTTAAACTATTAAGGTAGGCTATAAAACGATTCAAGGAACGGAGGTCAATCAGAATCAGATCAATCAGAGGAATAAATGGTTATATGGATGGAAAAGCAGCTTCTAAGATAGTTCAAGGCTCGCGTTATCTAAATTTATAATGCTCTCTCTATACATATTTTCGAAACATTATTTAACTTGAATCATTTTTTTATGGATTATCTTTCAACTCTAAGTAACTTACTAGTTACAGTTAAGTTTGCAAGAGAGGTCACATCACATACACAAGCACAAGAATTTTCTCTGAATCGCAATGAAATAATAATAACATTTTATTTTATTCATCAGTAGTATAAATAATGTTATACCGTAACGATATAGCCTCGACAAACGCAACACAATGTCTTCCGCACTAAGTATCCGCATTACATTATTCAAATATAATTGGATATCAATAACAATTCGTCTCAAGCTTAAATGTATTGTAACGAAGCTGCGAAGTGGAGGAATATTTTCTGGCGTCTTAAATCATGAGCTTAAGCGATAGACACGTGTTTTAGAGATTTTTACATCAGTTTTTTGGGAAATAATGTTTCCTTTTCTTTTATAATGTTTTCATTCACCAATAAATATACTTTAAGAAAAAGTCGAACAGACTCAAAAATTATTACCTAATCCACGCTTTTGCTAAATGTGCTTTAGTAATTTAGTATTAGGGGGATGTCTAGGGGAATTCAAGACGTGTCTACTCCAGACTCCAGTGTGACTTTGACAGATAAATTGGAAAGTTCCCACGGCTTAGAAACACGGCTTTTTAAAGAAAGAAAAGAAAGGAAGTTAGATAACCGCGATTTGCTAAGTTACATAATATCTCTCGATCCCTCATTGTTACCCCAACGCCAGGTCACTTTCTTAACATGAACCATGGCCCGAGTAATTCCCGCTGTAAGCTCTAACTCTAAAGCCAGTCAGCCTCGTGCCGGCCACTCACTATAAATACTTGGCGACTCACTCCCGCGCATCGGCACCATTCCAACCGCACGATCACGCGTTGGCGAGCTCTATTTTAATGCGTATTTCATCTACCAACGCGATGTGACACTGGTCAAAATAAGCTTTTATCATTTATTACCTTACTGTTCGTCCTCAGAGCAAAACGGCTAACTTTGGTTGGCCTACATACCTCGTGTTGGATACCTATTTTTGTTTTGCGCTTCGGAAGACAACAATAAATCTTATGTTTAACTGCCCATGTGCAGTTTGTCCAATGTCCGAATTTATGTTCTAGCACGTGTCCTTAGTACGAAGATGCTCTTGGTAATAATAATATAGGGTACAGCTGTTCCAGGTTCCGTATGAGCAAGGTAAGTCGAAGTGATGTGACTCATGACACATGTGACCAGTTTATGATAATGCTTAGGATACTTAACGTAACTCTGAAAAGAAAATGCTCATGATAAAATAGATGTTCACTCTCATTGGGCATCAGTCCAAATAAAATGTCGTCCACAATCAGGAAGTTCGGATGTTTATTTTTTTATTTATGACAAGTACCTACCTATATTATAAGCTATCGTTTTCTTTTCGATTCGCGGACAATTTTCAGTATTAAGCGATTCGCGTTTTTGTTGGGTAGATAAGGTACTCAATTACTCATAACGCTAGAAACTTAATGCAAGAGAGAAAGAACATTGAAAAAGTTAAAAGCAGATAAGAATATTATGCTATTTTCTACACGAATTGCTACTCCAAATCCCTGCAAACAAAATCCCTGGGCTGGTGGCTGTTTGATATTAACGGCTGACTCTACGTAGTTTAAATAATTACTTCTTTCCCGAAAATCGTAATGCAATTGGATTTGTTTGCGCTTCTATGAAATGGGTCGCGGTCCAAACTAACAGCGAGCGGAACAGTCCAAACTGAAAGTGGGACCTACACTAATGTCCAAAATTATTAATCGATCTAATCAAATATCTTTACATTGAAGATTGCAAATGACATCCAAATCTGTAAAAAAATGTGAACAGATTTCGGGCGTGACAGGACTTACCTCCTGTAACTAATAGCTTAGATCGTAGTGGATCGTAGTTATCTTGCGAGCGAATCTAATCGACGTGAGAGGTCCCAGATTCGGTTTCCGTTCGGGGCAAAAATCTATCTGACAGATACCTAAATGTTTCTTTTCGGATCGTTGTCGATGCTACCCGCGACACAAAATCCTAGATCTACGGTGAAGGAATTTGTAAAAGTTTATTTAGTTACTAGTTACCTATTTATATGTAGAAAATCTGCATTCAGTGGATAGGTAAAGGTTAGTTTACAAATAAAGCTTAAAACCATCGATCTTTGTGTTTACAAATGAAATATATCTGACTGATGCGATGACTCAGATTTTGCACTCCATTCGTCATACCCCGCTTTGCCGTTAGCACCAAAGCTTTGTTCAAGGACGATACAAGGACCTTTTAAATGTAGTCCTATCCTATTGGCTTTGACCTACTTTGAACACGCCGACAGCTTTTCGTCATCTGATATGAATTGAGTCGTGTGATAGCCATAATTAATAAAACTTTTATCGGTAGACATCATTCAAACTCTGATTATCTCATCCGAGTTTTTGGAGTCATTTGTCGAAATTGATGTTGATGGTGAAAGAAAAACGTTACTGAATGTTGAATAAAGTGCTCATTTAAGTTTTTTGTTGATTTGTGCGATTGAAATGGTTTCTCAGTAAATTGATACCTAATTGATTTCAGAATTTATATCGCTAATGACATTGATTTCAAATTTGATATAGGTACCTACCTAATTGACTTAACTGCCTGTGAAGTCGTTTGCTATCTTGATAAAGTTCGAACGGAAATATCTTATCCAGTTGTTGTGGTTATATTTACTCCAATATTTTCCAACCTTTGTTTACGGGATATTCTGATTTAATACCAATTTCGTATTTTCCGCAATTCAACAGATTTCGCGATTTGTTCTCGCAATGGTAGACACGAAAGTTTATGTTCGTTAAATATTTATAAGTGAGGTCGGCGCGGCGCGTTGCGGGAATATTCCGAAATATTAGATATTTTTAGCGCTAAGGCCGGCCTTGTTTACATGTTTTCGTTTTACGACCGTCTTATTTCACGACTTACCGAACGTTATTTTTCTGCACTATCCCGGTGATTTTTGTGAGTGATGATACCTGGTACTGTATTCAATTATTCTGTAGGTATTGTGAGAGGAGACCCGAGCCCAGCAGTGGGACGATTATGGGTTGTAATGATGATGATTGTACGGTTTTTAAAGGCTCTTCAAGTTATTATTATTATTCAAGGACTCTATAGCTTCGTTACTGATGACTCTATCTGAGAAGATCAGAAG
Source organism: Panoquina ocola ocola (assembly GCA_018249155.1). Classification (NCBI taxonomy): domain Eukaryota; kingdom Metazoa; phylum Arthropoda; class Insecta; order Lepidoptera; family Hesperiidae; genus Panoquina; species Panoquina ocola. The sequence goes on along the minus strand of DWKA01001226.1, from coordinate 4,561 downwards.
GGGTCGTGGGTACGATTCCCGGCTGAGGCCGTTATCGTGACGTATCCTCAGCTAAAGTGTTGCAATGCGTAAGGTACCGTCAGCGTGTGTGTATTTGACACGTAACGTGGCAAGAGTCTCAAAGAGACTGATGTGCAGAAGTCGTTTTTTTGAAAAACGTTAGAAAAGCTCTTTCAGACTCTTGCCAAGTTACGTGTCTAGTACTGTCGAGTACCTACTCGACTGTTATGTTAAATTATTCATAATTTCCCACATTAAGATGTCACGGAGGAACTAGCAAATCATTTTAACCTATGAGATTATAAGGTTTGAAATAGCATAGGTAAGTAGACCATTAAATACGAAGAAGGTCTGGAATCGGTGGAATGCATGACATTTCGAGTTAACGTTTCTATAGGAATGTATGGCACATTTAACAAAACACAAGTTATTTGCATTCTTAACCTTTTTTTATTAACATTCCGGTGTAATAAGTTTTGTGCTGTCAAGCGTGATCACAGGTGTAGGTATGTCCAGTTCAATTAATATCTTATTAGTGTTTCATATGAATAATGTTATTATTATTTATATGATATCGAATATTCTCATGTTATACATGTAGGACAAGTCAGCAATATGTTTATGTTTTACTTTATAAGTTCTAGATTTTTTTGGGGATTCGATATAGATACTGTACTGCCGTGATATAATGCGAGTATTTCTGTGAAGATATTACTCTGTAATATTGACAATCGGTCAATCTACATGGGTATCTATGGTATCTCTTAAATTGCACAATAAGACTGGGCGAAAGTTTGCTAAATCAAACGCATTCCCGCTGCCTTCATCGAGTCATCTATGCTTGATAAGTGGCCATCCCGTAGGTACCTACTATGTTTTTCCTTTCTGGCTTGTCTACTTTTCTCTTTAGTCTCCAATAATTGTCAGTCTTTCTAACAAGGTGTCCAGCTTCGTTTGGGTAGTTACACCTAAATCTATCTTTAGTAGATATCCAAAGGCTGATGAATACATGGATAGATGCGTGTAATGGGCAGAATCATTTTGTCAGTGGCCTGTCTTTTTTTATGGGGGGGCGGGATTATCACCAGTTTGCTGGGGTCAGGATTATCAGCATATTTGCTAACTTAGCATTTTAAAGCACCTATACACTTCCATTAAAATATAAGGTCATCTATTTTGACACGGTATTCAAACTCGGTTTCATTATAAACGTACCCAGTATTAAGAGTCATAAGTGGGTATTACAGGCCTGTCGAGTTGTGAGTCATTTGTTGGCCCGTGACTTGGAGCGGCCGGGTTGCCAAAACGTCAGCTATTTCCGCCCCATATAAAATTTGTATTATTAGCGCGAAAGAAGGTTAATTTTGCATCTGTTTTAGTCACAGGTTTTAGTGCAGTTTTAATTTGGAGTTGATGTAATAAGGTCATAATATGATCTTTAAATACCTGCGATCTTGTCAGAAGGATGGATTTGTTATTTGTTTAGTCTTCAGGTGAAGTTAAGTTGATGAAAACTATGCTTTTAATAATGCCTATTAGGTACTATACTCATTTGCCTACCTACTTAGTCAGTATTATAGGAATACGAATTCGCTAAAATAACATTATCTGTGAGTTAACATCTTTAATTTGACAATAACATTGATGAGAGTAAATTGAAAGCGTGTTTAATAGTCTCTGGTGGCTGGCAACGCATTGGCGATTCGATTTTACTTTACTTGTTTGTCCTAAAACACAGGTTCATCCTAGTACAAACATTAGGTGCTGCTTCTTACTCTAAAATTGTAATAACAAATAAGTTGACCATATTATTATAAACTATTTGCACTAAATCTTATCCTCTTTATTCTTTTGTATGTATTATATTATATTATTTATGAATTAGTGAATAAATAACCTTACTATAAATGTTTACACACCCCTGCACTAGTGTACCTTGTCGCGGGAGGATCTCTACAACCCACGACCCGATAACAAACATGGATTTGTCGCACAAATATCTGCTTCGGAAGAAATCGAACCGGAAACTAGCACAAGGCGTAGGGGTTGTCATGCGTAATAAATGCTATAAAACAATAGAACTAATGATAGTGATGAGATGATTAATTGATGTAGTAGGTATGAAACCCGAAATTAATGATCGATCTAATATTCTAATCCAAAATCTTTACATTGAAAAATTTGAAAATCGCAAATGTCACACTTTAAGACTTGGATGACATTTGGGATCTTTAATTTAATTAAATATTTTGGATTAGATCGATTAAATTAAAAGGTTAATTTCGGGCGTCAGTAAAGCGAACTAACTTAGAATAAGCACAGACTTGTACAAGTCCATTCATTCTATTGAAGACACCCACAGATACAAACATAAATTATTATCGTTTGTGTCTGTACATACATTTTAATTGTAATCTAACTGTGCGAAGTTGCGGTTTAAGTTACGCGTTTCACGGACGCACTGACACTGTTTCTGTTTTTTATATACATATACTGAAGGTTGTGGACGGATATCTCGGGGTCACGCCGCTAGCCTGGCTAACGTAGACAATTCCTGAGTCTGCATCCAAAATAAAACTATTTACTACACTAGTGATGTGCTGTGTAACAACATTATATCGAAAAATATCACACAATCATGCTTCGTAAAACAAAAACATAGTGATCTGGTTAGTAAAAGTACCTACTTATTTTACATTTAAGTAAATATATCGTTACACTTAATTATATATTACATACCGTGATAGTAGTAATGTTTACTTACACCTTCAATTGAATGAGTAATTTTATTGATTGAAGTAGGCATTGAAATGAATATTAATCAAACGAAGAGATATGACTAACTAATGTTGTATATTAAACTATAAAAAAATGTTTTACTAAATCAGTTTCCAATGATAAATCAAATAGAAGCACGATAGAATTTCTGTTATTTTGCCCTGAATTAAATTCAACTCTATCGCTTACTATTAATTGAAACTCTGTTCGTTTGATCGTTTTAAAATAGATATCGTAGCACGGAAGCATTTATTATAATTATTTTGTCGTGATTTAGACAAAGTTCGACTTCATCGCTTTCTATTGACTGAAACCGTTCATAAGCTAAACCTTTATATATAACGTTAAACGATATAAATAGCGTCGAAAGGCGAGCTTTTGATATCGATATCTCTCGCTCTGTCACACATCTCTGACGGGTCGCGAGGCGCGGGCGTGCGCGGGCGAGCGGACTGCCCGGGCGCCCGGCAGCGCGGCCGAACGAACGAAACCATTCACTAACGCGATCGTGTTTACGAACCCCCTACGAACCCAACCCGATTCGAATCCGCCTTGAATCCTCTGCCTAGTGTTGTGCTGATATCCGTTTGGATTTTAAAAGTTGAAATAGGTGAGTTCCTTTTTTGAAATTTGAACTATATTCGATTTTCGAATTTTCATGATGTGTTAATAGTGTTTGATTTGGGTGTTGATTGTTGGCGGTTTTTGAAATTCGTTTTAACGGTTTCAAATCTTTCGTCCTAGCGGAGAGTGATGTTTTGAATACCATTTCTGATTATTATTAAATTGTGTGCGTGGTCTTGTATTGGATAATAATTAAGTATCTACTCCTTCTATAGTTTCGTGTACAGTTGAAAAAAGGGTTAACTTTTAATTTAAGCGTTCAATTTTTAAAATGTTTGGTAAAACCTCCTCAATATCCTCTGGTACACCTGGTATAAGTAAAGATAGGCGTATTCATACAGATATAACGCGCGTTATCAAATCGTACGTTTCAAAGAAGGTACCTATTACTTAAAGGAGATACAGGGTTAAAATAACATAAGGAAGTTCTGAATTACATAAAGGTAATACTATACACTAAATAAAATTAGAAAGGACTAAAATAAATTATCTGTGTATAAACTACAACTACTTAGACGTATTCTGCACCAATAAAAACATTAACTGGATCATAGTCATAACAATAAACATTAACATTTTACTATGAGCAATCATTAATATTGTAGTTGAAAGGTAGGAGCTAGATCATTAGATTTTATAAAGTTGTAAACGTAAAAGCCACTAAATGAGATCAATTGACGGTAGACGCAATGTAAATTATAGCGAAAGCTTGTAATTAAATTCCCAATTTATTGGACTTGTAAACCTTATTTTAGAAATTAAGATTAGTCATCTACTTTTCTGTGGTTTTCCGTGGTTTTAACTTTACTTTTAATATAGTTGTATTCGTTCTATTATTGAGTTGTATGGGACATTAGCTCAGATAGTCTTGTTCACTTTGAAAGATCCCGAGTTGAATTCCCGACTGGTAAAGATATTTGAGGCAAATAAAATAGATGTTTGCTTTCAGATTGTTGGTGTTTGTAGATATCATTTTGTTTGTAAATATCATTGTAGGTAGTTACGTAACAATAGTTTATCAATGTCTTCATCTTTATAAATTGTTTAATAGAAAAGGTTACTGGTACTATCTTAATTAAAACCAAGGAAGTTATAATTAAATTGGAATGCGCACGGGGAGCGAGAAAACGGTCCGAATTAGATAGTCAACGGAGGGGCA
>DWKA01001225.1:0-12983 GCA_018249155.1 Panoquina ocola ocola | reverse complement strand
CTTTAATATAGTGTCATTAAAGCTCAAAATTATTTGTGCTCCCCCCCTTTACTCGGCAATGAACTCGCGCGCGAACTTTATTAACGTAACCTATGAAGGTTAGCGTATTGTGTGATTTTTGCTTCTGTGATACCTACTACTAACCGGTTAACACGTTTTCATATGCAATAAAATATAAGAAACCTCTTGAGAAAAACATAGCCATCCAAACAAGAGTTCGCGATTCCCGCTTATAATTTCGCTGACGGGAGTAGGGTTTGGTAGGCGTTTGCATTTATTTACGATTATTGGTTATGGACAGAGTTGAGCTACACGGTGCTCCCGTGAGCCTCGTAACGCTCGGACTTTGCCCGCGATCACCGAGGGTGCCACTCTGACGGATATATCCACCTACGGGGAATACTGGCCCATTCCCAAAATTATGAATAGCTAAGGAAAACGTAAGACAATATCCAACTTGATAAAAGTATTTTTTGTTCAACACAGTCCTGCGGTTATATTTCAAATGTTTTATTTGTAGCGTGGTGAAAGAAAATAGAAAATAGCACTTGTCAAATCTGTTACTTTTTCTGGGATATTTCAAAATATCACAGGTTTTAGTTGTAAATCAGAAAAAATTATAAATTTTAATCCAATTAACTTATTGATTTTCTATTATCTTATTACATTCTTTGTAAGATACAAAATAGTGTTTAAGTACGAGAAACCGAAATAAAAAGCTTCCACGCGTGATCACGTGAATATTTGAAATAATTCGATGGCACTAAAAAGCAGATAGAGACATTGCACGCATTTGTAATAAAAGTCTCGCCATAAATAACGTTCATGAAATATAATACACCTGCAATCTTCGGAAAATAGTGAAATAATTTTCCGAGGGCGGGCGCGGTCCGGCGTAATATTGTTATAAATGTACTTTTCTGGAGGACATAAATAATAATGTTGGCTACGCGGCTCCTGGACGTTTGTATCTTCACGTATCACACTAATATTGATGTAACTGAGTTTTTGCTTCATGTTACAGTGTAATAAATTTTACTGGTAATTATTTTTGAACCTTCCAAAAAAAAAAATATAGTTCTTATACTGCAGTAAATACATGGGAAAACTGTATTAGATGATCTCTGCAGTTTTGTTTGTTTTCAGAACTATTATTCATGATTAAACCTATTTTTTTAATGATGACATTTAACTATTGAGAAAAAAATAAATAATTTAACAGGTTTTTCTGTCTATTAATTACAAAAAATACAAAATCTAATCTTTCCCCTCCATATAATTATAACATTACAGTTAGTAAATAAAAAAGAACGCTAGATGCAATTTAATTAAAAAGTGAAATAAACTATGCAATAGTTAACGGTCAAGTAGTCGTAAAACTATTTCTCACTTGCCTAGTTTCGTCGAAGAGCGTGCAATGGGGCGAGGAGTCGCGACCACCTCTGGGAGTCATTTCGCTCTGACAGCTTGTAAATTCTCCATTACGCGATATGAAATATGCCACATTACCCGCCTCGCCGTTCTCGATATTTTCTATCATTTTTAACGTAACCGTCATCTCACTTGAGAGTATTTCCATCCATTGTCCATTAACCCAAAAATCATTATCCCGCCAACGGTTTTATTGACAACACAAAAATAACTATGGGAACGTGAATAAAAATCCTACATTACAATAATTTCTCATTCCATCGTGAAATTTGGCTTTTGTTCTCGGAGAGCAGTAATGAGTTTATGCGACCGCTAAAGCGATATTATATCAATTAGGAGACTGATTTAGCATCGCCGAAAAAACTCAAAACAATGAGCTGTCGACGTTTGCGTCGAGAAAATAATGCGCAATGAAATCTCTGATATGTGCGATTGTAAGCGCTGCTAAGCGCATGTCACTCGACGGATTAATAAAATCGAAAAATTTATTCATTGTAACTGATTTTAAAATGAATTTTAATAACCGTACCAAATTCCTTATACTTTAATGGTAATAAATTATGGCATGAGAAACTGTTTTGACCAAGAATAGCTTATGGTATTAAGAGGCACGTCTGAACAATTAAACATGTCGTCGAATGTCTTGTAGGACATCAAAATAAAATGACTACTATTTATGCTTCTGAAAGCGTATTAACGGCACGCACTGTGCTCTTATAATGTAATAAATCGTCTGGAAAATATAACAGTCAACGCTCTGTCATACGCGTGTCAGAGATGCGCCCGCGCAGCGCCGCCGCCGGGCTCTTCCGTCGCTCGCGTCACGCTCACATACACCATAAATTGTAAAAACGTAAATAAAAACTGGCGTACCATATTTTAAAACTTTATTTTAATAGCCCACCATTCAACGAGAAATTAAGACGTGTTTATTAGCTGAACACTCGTAATACACACAAGTCTTTCCTTCATAAGTATCTCTGCTCCTCGCAGGGATAAATCTGTATTCATGTTAAGTCAAAACATAAATTGACTATTTATACTGTTACAGAATCCGAATGTTATAGGGGTTACAAGCCGGTTGAACTTCCGGGGGAAAAGTATAAACATTTTATAGATATAGTGACTATAAATAATTAATTGCTAACAAAATTAAAAGCAATATTGTATAGAGTTAGTACACTAAGAAATTTGTGACCGTGCGATATAAGCGCTGAGGAGTTCCTTCGTCTGAAGCCAGCCCTGAGTGTAATATCAAGCATACCTATCGTATAGAATGCAAATTATTGAAACGCAACGTCTAATAAAAAACTGTTGTATGTCTTCAACAATATTTTAGATATTTGTGACCAATCCTAATATAAAACTGAATAACATTCTGACAATATTTTTTGATATGGTGTTCCACTAGTACGTCCTCAATTTCAAAGAGCAAACTGTGCTCTACAGAGAACGTTAATATCACAAGCTACGTCTAGAGTCTGTTCGATTGGCAATAGGTTAAAGTCATGCAACTATCAATATCTTAGCAATAAATTGAAAAGGACAGAATATTAAATAATACCTACATTTCTAATGTCTGTTGAATTTTATGAAACACGTCGTAGATGGAGATTTTATAGAGCTTCCTGGAAGCCAGTCGGCCGCTCGGATAAATAACCGCAACAGCTGTCCTGCTAATCAATTACTGCTGTCATACGACTTTGTCTTTTCTATACGAGTATAAAATTGCACTTAATATTATTTTTTTTCCGTGCCAAATCAACATCATCTAGACGGAATGTTAAGAACACAATATTTTTCAGCGCTATCTTAATCTCAACAAATTGCTGAAAATTAAAATATTTAATGATGCGCTTTCACAATAGAAAATGTGGTTGAAAATACACTACGGTACATTAGTGATTTTGATGAGCGCTCTTTGGACAATAGCCGAAATCTTAAGACTTCGGCTATAACTAATTTAATTTGACTCATTTTGACTCGTTGCCAGAATGACTAATTCTTGCGAACACATCGTCATTCTCTCTTTATCACATTATTTTTTCTGGGTGTTAGAGTTCAAGCGACATAACTTTTAAAGTAATTGATGAAGGTATAATAAACAATACGTTTTTTTGAGAATTTGCGCTTTGTCTACATATTTTCTTCAAATTCTTTTAAGTAGCTGCTTATAAGATTATATGTAACAAAACATATTGCACAGTAAATTGCTTAGTCTTAATGTCGTGAATGAATATAACAATATATTATATTAATTATACAAAGATACGAAAGTAAGTATATTTTTTTAATGCAGCATGATTGTACAATGAAAATTTCTGTTCTTAACTAAAGTACGACATAGAATAGGCATAGAAAACTCGCTAGCAGTGCCACCGACTGTAAGAGGGGCTGAAGCTAGTTATTAAATCCTGTTAGTTATAGGTGTTAATAAGATATCTGTTGTTATTACATTTCAGTAAGAGGTCTATGGAGGTTAGGGCTGTCACTAACTATTACTTATAGTAATCGTTAATAATTATTCCTACGAAGTTGTATCTATCATATGATATTAAAATCCGCATATCGACACCACACAACGCGGCGCGACAGCTTTATAACGTCGCGTTCGAATAAAACATACAGCGATATAGCGTTCGTGGAATTCCTTCGACACGTAATAAAATTTTTATTAAAACCACGGTTATCGTAAACAGAACAAATAGCAAAGTTTACGAGCCATTCGTCGAGCTTTTCCATTTGCATCGCGCGACCGTGTCATAGGGAATCCACGGATGAGTTGTGACGTACTCGTTTGTTGTGAGAGATAATAAAAGAATAACTGAGACAAAAGGTCTGAACTTTTAAATGCAATGACCGGGTGATATTTTTTTTGCTAGAGGTCTAAAATATATCCAGACTCTTTATTTTCTGCATCAAATATCCGTACTTATTTTATGCATAAAATCTGCTTGAGTTTTGCTTAATGGCTTCCTGTCGTGAAGACCTTGAAATCGTCAGTCTACTTGGTCAGGAGACAGTTACTATGGATATGACACAATAGCCAATAAATTTACGTTATGCTAGTATCGGGACAATCGAATGATTGATGTATAGATACAAGTTAGTACAATTCACATTGTACGCAGGTCTAGAGACCTGCGAAGAAGTAGACTTCTTCGTCATTTTTAAATTTACATAAGCAAAAGACAAGCACAAAAGTTACCTGATGGTAAGTACCTGAAAGTAACGAATCATGTAGTTTTTCAAAAAAGAGGTTTCCTGTTTAGGAATATCCTCTTTAAATTGGGTTGATCACAGTTGATTTCTTAAGGAGAATCCTTGATAGCCAAACTCTATAAACATCGTATCACTATTCTCATACTGTCAGTATTACATTGTTAGTACAAATCACCACGTCCCACAAAAAAAGTTATCTGTCACCATAACTATATTCTTTATTCTCAAGGAAGGATCAGCTACTTTGAATCCTAATTAATAGATACAATATTAAGTTTCTATGTTCAGGAACACATGGCAGGTACTGTCAAGAAGAAACTTGGTCATTAAAGTCTTAAAATGGAAGCAGCTTCTGAATGAAAGTGTTAAATTACCAAAAGAACTTCAAACTACACGAAACTCACAATAAAATGTGTAGGTACAAGTAAGATGGCGTTTACAAATCCTTTACGGGCACATTTAGAACTCTTAGCACTTCTTAATAATAAAAAGATCTCAACAAAGAACCATTAAAAACTGAAGTCATAACAGGAAACGTGATACAGTGGCAGGTTTTTGGGTACTTGTACGACTGTCGCAGAAAAGCGACGAAGATCTGTAACGTTTTCTTCATCTTATCTTATTGCTCGATACAATCCATTGAATGTTTAAATCAGTAAAATATTTTGAAACTATACTTCAATTATGTTTGGTAAATATTCCTCAATAGAAGTTTTAATTTCAACCTTCGTCACTATAATTATTTCCAATGGCAACTGACATTTCACTTCCTCATATTTTTACCTATTAGATATTAATGTTTAAAATATGTTGAACGTAACAAGGGATTGTTAAAAGTAACCGTTTGAAAATAATTTACTACGTATCAGCAAACGTTTTTTAAATGAAACACAGAAATGTTTAACAGTGATAAGCATGCGATATTGTATTATAATATATCGTCTATAGTTAAACGCTAACAGTAGAACATGCCTTGGAGGATTACCTCTTTCATCATAAAGGCGCGGTGGGCACCAGCTGGCGTTCACTTTATGTGGTTTCCGAACGGCTTCTCTTTAATAATCGTGTTTATTTTCTCAAGTGGAACACCCATTATACAAAAATGCCTAATAACGGCTCAGTGTCATCATACTCTTCACACCAAATATTTCCGCTATGCTATTGAATGTGTATGAAATCGACTATTAGAATACTATTTTACGCCAATAAACTTTGAGATATTCATTAGTTTCTTCGTATAACGAAAACATCTACGTTTTATTAACTTGAAAACTCACTAAATGTACCTACCTACTGATTATAACTTTTTCGGACTTCTATCGGTCTATTCTGATAGGATTTGCCAATACCTGCTCATAGAGGTAGTGTAAATTAGTATGTTGGTTGCTTACGCCACTCTAGGCACAACTGTTGTCTTGTCTTATAACATGCTCGCATGTACAAAAAGCTCTGTACTGGACCTATAACTGTCACCTAACTAATATGGATGCTACACACTGGTATCAAGACGAGTATATTAAAGTTGACATCCTACTTATTCCGATTTACTCCAGTACTCCAATGTCTAAACAGTACTCCACGACGCTTAAACGACACTAGATCCTGGACAGACATCAAAAATGTATGAAACAATTGCATTGCTATTCCTAGTTTGCTTACCAACGTAGAACAACCCTTTGCAACCGAAGCTACACAAACTCCAACGCGATGAACGCAACACACTCGTGTTTAGATAGGAACGCTAGCAATAAGCCTTCTCGTCAGCTAATAACAACAGTAGCATCTCCGACGATATCTCAATAACGTAGGTGCGAGCAGTTAATTAACACATGACGCTTGTCGTGGAAATAGAATTCCTGTAAGCGAGAGCGGGGTGCGCGCGCGCCCGCCCCGAGCCATGCCGCTCCACCCGATGCGATGTTTGTTTACAACCAGCGAGACTTCATTACGCCGTTGGCTAATGTATTCAACTCCAGCCTCCACGTTAACAGCGACACTTCTCGGAATCAATATGCTCCTTGTATGTTTTGATTGGATCGCGCCCCGAATCCCCGCACGATTCAACCCTAAAGCACCGATACACAAAACACACTTTCCTACGACGCCCTCCGCTAACTTTAATGACGCCGAATACAACGAACAGATTTCAATGTTAATACTCGTCGGGATAAATTTCCTATAGTGGTAACGACCTCCGCATTGAACTTGTCCAATTTTAGGGTTAGCGCGCATTAATTTGTTTTATTAACAGTTTATCGTTTAGTCGTTTCCTGCTACGAGTCTGTTCACGCGCCATTCCGATTGTCTTCTATTTTTGTAACAATAAAACGTCCTATTAATAATATATCATTGTCTTCTCGACAATACATTTTTGTAAAAGCAGGTCGGATCTATAAAAGAGATGATTTAAGGTTATAGTTGGATACAATGCCGCGAAACAATATCATTGTAAGCCAGACAAACTGAGTAATGGTATCACAAAACTCATAAGACGACCTGTGATCCCTTCGCCCCAACAATAATAATGTTTCATCTTATAAAAATATTTCCCTTACGACTGTCGCTCTGTATATCACGGTATTTGTCACAGAGGATCACCCTTTATGTTCGTTTCCAGTCAAACCCCTTAGATAAGCGAGCCTTTTATATGCCAAATATAATATATTATGGTTTACATTTCTCTCTGCAGTGTAATATGGATCTGTGTAACTTATAATTTTTTTATTGTTTTAAGGAATTCATGCACACAAATAAAACTGTTATTAGACTTTAACATTTATTTAATGATTGTATTACTTATTGACCTGAGTAATTGTTCTAAAATATATTAAATTAAATAATTTAAAGTCTATGATAACGGATTAAAGTAACGTAATCATCACGATAATATTACTCTAAAAATCTTGCATAAGGATTCTAAAAATTAAGAATAGTATCTTCTTAGTAGTAGGCCATGTCCACATTAGGCGGCCTTGCACGAGCCATTACTTCCGACATATGAGCAACGCAAAAATATCCGCGTATTACGGGTTATCAGAAGCAAAGTCGCGTCTCGGTGCCGGTTGCTCGTCCCGTATGGTTAATGGATTGCTTGCTTTCATATTCCGAAACGTACGCGTTTTCGCTCCTATGATCGTCTAGTGATTTAATGTTCCCTATACTTTTTGTATTCTGTGATCTGTCATAAGGTCAACTTCAATCCTTCTACATTTTTACTTTGAATAAAATTATAAGTCCATGGACAACTATTTTTTAATAACTATAAATTCACCTTGATGTAATGTATTTTTTGGAATTTTGATATCGACTTAATTCATGCGACGCATTAAAAACATAACCTTCTTATATTTATTTGATATATATTTCGGTCTTTACATAACTTCTGGATCAAATTCTCAATCAATTTACAATTTTACAATTTTAATAAACGATTGTTTAGCAAACACAAATACTTATAAAATTTTAATTTGCATTTCCCAACAGTTATTTCGAATACAAAAGCTTTAAGAGTGCGAAGTGACTTCTCAGTTGTCGCCCATCTATTTGCTCGTCTATAGCTCCCCTTTCATATGAAAGGCGAGAACAAATAGAGAATGTGCCAAATAGCAAACAATATTATACGGAATGCACAATAATATCAGTTCCGGAGTGTGGGGCGGGATGCTGTTTGCTCTCGCGAATAAATATGAAATTCGAAGACGCTCGTCTCAGCCGAACAAATATTACGCGAGATTTGCTTTGGTAAAATGATAACCGCCAAGATTGAAAATTTGGATTTGGCTCTGAGGGGTAAACTATTCAGTACAAACCGCGAATTTGGTTATTGCGTTTATTTTAATATGATTTGGTGTTTGCCACATTTTTGTTCAAGTTTATCATTGAAATATACTAAAAGCGCTTTTTAAACTTACGTGATTTTTATTTTACAGTTCTATTTTAAAACGGGTCACGGACAAAGAATTAGTTTACCTCATTAGTTATTAGGTAGTGATTATCTACTAGTAATTATTACAGACATGATTTTTTATTAACAGGTTTATGTATTCATTATTGATTTGCAGTTTATTTGTCTTCATCTTTAGTTTATTTTATTGCATAAAATCCCATGTGACAGTGTTGACTATGATTTCCGTAACTGCTCATTGGATTTTAAGAGTTTAGCCCAACTTAAAATTTGGTGCAACTTAAAAGTCAAGATATTTTTGGATTTAATAAGTCACGAAGTTTTTTAAGATTTAAAGGGATCAAAAAAACTAGTTTAAGAGATAAACGATCTAAAAATTTCTGAAGTTCACGTGAAAAACTAAGAAATCAGTCAATGTAAAATATTAGAGACACTAAAATGTCACATTTCTCGCTCGGTATGTCTGTCAGGTTAACCAGCACGAGAATACTTGGACATTTGATTTTCAAAATCTGCGGTCTTCGCAAAATATCTGTTACGTACATCCACCATCCCCCACCTTATCATCCCGTGAGAATAACTCTCAGATTTATGCTACACGTAAAACTTTATGTCGCTTTTGTTTCCCTACTCGTAACATATGAAAATAGAAACAGTAACTCATACTGATACGTAATAGACTGGTATTATAATGAATAGTGTTTTGTTTGAGACTCAGGCTTTCATAAGTAATAACTTTTATGTATTGAGATTTTGTTTGACGACATGAGGATCTAGGTTCGATTCTCAGCTGGTGGTTGCAAGTGATGTCTCATTTATATTGTCCATATACCCGCTACACAGGAAATCATAATGCGAGGGCATGAGTGTTTATAAAAATCTGTGTATCTTTCACCGTTTTAATAAATATAAAGTTTTGAACTTAATAATAACTAGCTGTCCGCCCGCTTCGCTTCGGGAAAAAATAGCATTTACGTAAAAATATAATAAATTGTACATATAAACCTTCCTCTTTAATCACTCTATCTATAAAAAAAACCGCATCAAAATCCGTTGCGCAGTTTTAAAGATTTAAGCATACAAAGGGACATGAGGACAGAAAAGCGACTTTGTTTTATACTATGTAATGATAATGATTCTTTAAAGTTTATTTAGCAATAGTTATAGGTTTATTTTTATAAAATAAATAATAAATTAATGCTTGATCTCAATATGTAGTAAAATTACATAACACGGATATAATAGGTAATCGTACTTAATTCGGCAACTCAAGCGCATTTCTGCATGTAGATATAGCGATAAACAGAGATGAAACGTTATTTAATTATCTGTAGATGAGTTAAATTATTTCATAAGTTCAAGTTACCTCGACATGTTACGTGAGATATCAACAAGTTCTTGTTTATATCGGTAATGTAGATTCTAGCAACATAAACATTCATTACTAATGTATGCAATTTTGGTTTACTTAACATTTATTATAGTTCAGTTTTAGAATTATTCATTAGCCTTACTTAGAAGTGTAATATTGTCTCAACAGAATGACGCTGTATTAACCAACAAAATTCGATGTAATCATATGTTGAGACTATGTAATTTTACTCTCAGCGTAGCTAAAAAAATAGTAAGTAGCAAGTTTTAAAATATTCCATTCACAAAACAAAAAAATGTGCTTTTCATATAGGGGTAAAATCAAACGTCAAATTTAAGGGAGAAAAAATTATCTGTCCCCGTCAATACGCATCAACTGTTTATAGGCAATGACTGAGCACTCAAGGGCGAGAAAATATTTATTCAAAGGCAATTTCACAAGTTTTTCTTGAAAAAAATTTCTTCGGCTATTTTTCTTTGATGCCGAAATTGAATTCGCATTCATCGCTTTATGAGACCTGTTTCGTCCTTTATTTAGATTTTCGCTTTTGTGAAGCGTTCCGGACAGGAATTTGTTTCTTCGGTCTCGCTACTCTTTGTCCGTAATGTCAATTTGAAATGTCATTGCTGTTGTGTATTGTTTTAAAACGATTGTCCGTCGCAGCCCATGAAAAGCATTTCAGTAAACAGGCTTTTCCGTCATGAACTCAGCTGATTAAATAACCATTGATACCAGAACCTTTAAAATTTAAAACCTTTTACAGATGTTAGAAAAGGTGCTATGAATTATTTATTTGTTTTACAGTCAGTCTAAGAAACAAATTTGAACGTCTCCGTGACTTAGTTAGTAGTGGCTTTGCCTGCGAAGCGAGATGTGTCCGGGTTCGATTTCCGGCCGGGATAGATATTTAACATGTTACTGATGTCTGTTATTGCGGTTAGAAATTACAGTGTAATATGTGTTGCCTATGCCATTTAGGAATCTTAATTCGGGGGGGTATGATTGTGGAATCATTTATTTAAGTGGGGAAACCACCGTGACATTACCAAACGGGTCCTGCAGAAGACCAGCGCTGGTGGTCTCTGGACTCCAGCACGAATACTAAGCAGAGTTCCATTCGGAAGGGATTCGCAATGTAGACAATTGTTTTTGTTCGTTTCACCTTTATTCCTTATTCTTTATTTATGTAAACACTTACGAAATATATTTTTTTCTTTCTTTCTTTCATCTATTTCTTTCTAAATATCGCAAATATGAAAGCCTTTTGTTAAACCACCACACAAACGCTCGGACACAAGCATCTTAACAATGTTTGCGCCGAGTCTTTTCCAGCTCGCCACCTGCTCTGAGGATACGTAAGAAACGGAAAACAATGGAAAACAAATAGTGGGACAGATGCAAACTGTATTTGAACGTACTTGTATAACAAAGGAAGAAAAAATATTTTACGTAACAAGAGATAGACGCTTACTTTTTCTACCTATCTACCTATCGCTATCTGTCTATCTATTTATCTATCTAACACTATCTGTAACCTTTAAACGACCGATTCTTGTGTATATTTATGTGTATAATCTAAATCTCGGAATCCTACCCAACGATTTTCATTAAATTTAGCATGCAAGGGATTTTGGAGGTAATAAATCGATGTACCTAGGTTTCATTTAAAGAAATAAGACTGTTTTTAGGGAATGAAAAAACATGTTCCACCTATCCACAATGGAGCTTCGTAATTAATTATTTGGGAGGCCTTCTCAGTAACACTTAAGTACCCTTTCTTAGAGCATTATTAATTAAAGGAAATAAAGGAAGCAACGGCAATAAGACTTCCTAATCAAAGTAGCTATCCTTGACTCTTCACTACAGCATCGGCCATAAAAGCAATTTCACTACAAATTCCAGCTTTCATCAAAACAATAAAATGCCCAGGACGTCGACTGTGACGTCACAGCTTCAAACTTGTCAAGCACCTGCCTACACTTTTAGAATGTAAATCAAAATCCGAAAGGGCGTCCCGATTTCCCTTTGATGTGATAATTTCAGGGGCAGCGGCACCACAAAATCTCGTGGACTTCATTAATTTTAATACCACAGCCTGCCTGTGTAAACCAAGTTAATATTGTCGTTTTCGCGAAACAATTAATAATGTATTACGTTGAATGTACTTACAAACGTTTCTGGAACGTAAGATTTAGTTGTAAGGTTTAAAGTAGTGTGGAGAGAGAAATATCTATTTCAAGGATTTTGAGGCGTGTATTACGAGTATTTACGTATAATTTTGCTGCTGTCGTTGCTAGAACTAATAATCTATTAGTTGCCGCTGTTACGTCATATTCGATGAGAAAAAAAACACTCCTTATCAGGAATTATAACGACCAATACTTTTGTTAAAATATAAAATGTAAAAAAAACATAAGTGTCAATTTGAGACTTAGCACTTAGCACGTAAATTTTTCATTATTATGCCAGTGAAGTATTGTTTAAGAAATGTATTAATTTTTTTTTGTATTCTATATCTAAATATCCGTGTTTATTGATTACTACAGCTCGAATTAATTATCACTAGCTTCGGTGAAGGAAAACGTCGTGAGAAAATCGGCTTACCTGAGAGTTCTCCATAATGTTCTCAAAGGTGTGTTATGTCTGCCAATCCGCGCTTGGCCAACTTGGTGGACTATGGCCTGTACCCCTCACATTTTGAGAGGAGACCCGCGCCCAGCAGTGGGACAGTTATGGGTTGTAATGTAGGTAAAAGCTCCTTTATAACTATATAAGTAGAAGATGTATATTAATATACAATTTCAGTTGCTGTCGTTGTTATGATATAGTCTATAGTCAATTTAATATTTCAAGCGACCTTTACATACTGCTAACTAATAATGAATTCCAGTCTACGCCTACACATACTTGGAAATGAGTTTATATTGTATTGTAGAGTACTGTTTTCACCAGTCAGAATAAATTATTTGTTTGCTAGAATCTGTATATATAAAACTCTTGCGTTACTGAGTGACTGATGGACAACGCACAGCCGAAACTACTGAACATAGAAAG